>VWYK01074382.1:61052-80601 GCA_013399775.1 Semnornis frantzii
GCTGCGGGCTGCGCGGGAGAGCGGCGCCCGCCTCGGCCGGGCCGGCCCCGCTTTCCCCACAGAGAGCTGCGCCCCACAAGCGGGAGTGCGGGGTTACGCAAAACACGGGCACGAACGGCCGCCGGTTTACCGTGGGAGCCGTGCTGGAGCCCTCCTTCCCGAGCCGGGCACAGAGATCGCCTCCCGGGTGCACGGAGACGGCAGCTGTGCAGCGCGACACGCGTCCCGCTTGCTGCAGCCGCGCCGGCCGGTGCCGCAGGTGATGCGTGCTCTGCACATGGCCTGACCGAGCCCCCAGACCACAGCACTCGAATTGGGCAACTCGGAGCCGTCACTCCCCTCACCCCAGCCCCACGGTATCCTAGAAAGCAGACCGAGCCCACAGCACCTGCAGACGCGGAGAGGCTCTCAGGAAATGCCCAGTCTCAGGTCCAGGCCTTCTCTGGATACGTTGTCTCACGATTAATTATGCTGATTCATAAAACATTCACTTCATGGCTAGTTTGTGCTTTGCTGTTCTTGCATCCAGCCGCCGGATTTCTTCTCTCTTTGATTGCTTAATAAAATAAGCAGTCCCTTGCTAACAAGAAGCTGATAAAGCATTCATACCAGGATCAAGTCATGAGAAGACAGATTGAGCTCCTTAAATTCGTCCCTGTAAGGAAGTTTCTCCACACTGGAATTATCTCTGTAGCTCTTAAGTGCTTTCAGATTTTTCAACTTTGCTATGATGGGGATGGTAAAATCCAGTCCTGTGTCTATTTTTGTGATTTATGTTGCTGAAAAAGCAGCTCAAGGCATCCACTGTGCTGGGAGCTGGACATGAAGAGGATAGATGGCTCTGGCACTACACAAGTTTCTAAATACAGGAGCAGTGATTCCTCTCGCTTACCGTTTCTTTACACTTCCTGGTGTTCATATTCACTTTCTCATCTATAGCCCAGTACTGGCAAACCAGCCAGGTGCTGTATAGGCTTTTTTATGCTCCTTATTCTATACTGCTGTGATCCATCCTGCAGACATTGCCTACAAGTTCCTTGTCCCAAAGCAGAGCCCTGGATTTGGTGATGGATGTGAACATCATGCGCATGATCCCATTTTAAGTGTATGGTCCAGGCAGTTGTCAACACTGCCTGCTCCCATCTGAGCTACCAGCCCGTAAGGTGACAGGGCACATAAGCTAGAGATGGCATATTAGTGCAAGAACATGCCCCTGAAAATCAGCTGCAGCCATCCCAGATGGATGAAAAGCCACCATATAAAATTCATGTATTAATGTCTTCTACTTATTTACTGTGGCCTACATTACCATGAAGAACAGTTTTGTTTCAGGATTGAATATTCAGGTGTTGTAGGTGAGCTTTGAGTCAAAAAGCTCACTTGCTGACAAAGCAGACAGACTTTTATGATTTGATTAGAAGGTCAAGTTAAGTCTCTACTGTTTCTTCAGTTTTTTTTCATCAGCTAGTGGGATCCTATTTCCCCATGTCTTCACTCACCATCAATGCCTGGCTGACCAGGATATACTGCCAGGGTCAGCTTGTCTGCTTTTTCAGAAAAGCAGTGAAACAGTTGCTCTTCCAAGGTCTGTTAGTCCTTACTAATGTTCCCAAATACAGTCAGAATATCCACCAGAGTGCTCAATAAATCCTCAGCCATTCATTTTAAAAATCTTGAGCTCAAGTTATCAACTTCCATTTGCTAAAATCCGGTAAACTCCCAGCGGCCATGAAGGTTTCAAAGTGCAAGAACAACTTTCAACAGGAAGCAGTGACGGCAAGGAAACATCCTAACTTGTAAGATACAGCCAGGCTAGTTACCAAGAACATAATCTAAGGGATCATTTTTAATACCAGGCACTGTACCAAGGAGCCAATAGACTCCTGTCAGAGCTGTTCACTCCTTGGAAAGCTAACAGCCATAAACAATTCAGCTTCAGAGAAGCAGCTGGGTAACAATTCCTAGCTGCAGACATCAGGCTGAACCCCATGGCCACAGGAATACATAGAATCATAGAATGGTTTGAGTTGGAAGGGATGGGAAGGATCATCTAGTTTCAAGTTCCGTGCCATGGGAGGGGAAACATAAAGACCAAGCTTCCCTAACATAGGAAGTACATTTTTCCAGTGTTCTGCAAGGGATGGCCATAACATGCTCCCCATTAGCAAAGGCAAATTGCTTTCTTAAAGAGCTGCTTTTCTTTGTGGAGGTCCTCTTAATGGTGAAGGATGGAAACTAGGAGTTCACATGTTCATGCTTTGGGAGTAAACTGGAATCCTGCTACAAAAAAATCCAAACAATGGGGCTTTTGCTCAGCATGCACTAGTGGAGACCCACCAAACTCAGCAGACTGACTTGATTTGTGTCCAGCAGCCTCTAAGACTTAACCCTTCTCCCCAGTAGTAACAGGACAGTTTGTATGGAGGTAAGGCTTCTACTTGGCAGAGAAGAGTTCCACTGAACAGTTGTGAGGGAACAGAAAAGACTCAGCTTGGCTGCTCTCACATGCTCCTCCAGAAAAAGATGGAAATTCTACCCAGTTCTCCAGCCCCTGAGGAACCTGCTGCTTCCCCCACTGATGATGAATGCTGGGCAGAGCTCATGACCTGCTGCAATCAGTGCTGCCTATCTCCTTTCTGCAGAATGCCTCTGAAAACAGCTGGTTTAGGAGCACCCCTGAGCAGACGTCATAAAGCCAAGTGGCCATTTTGGCATTGCTACCCACGTGAGGATCATACATGGTCTCCAGCTGCTGCTGCTCCTGCCCATCTGCTGCCCTGGCACAGTGCCTCCTTCTCTAGAGGGAACCTCCATTCAGGAGGGCAGAGGCACTAGCCAGGCTGCAAGGTTATGCATGTATCCAGACATGCATGGGACACTTCTGCATGAGGCTGGATGTCTCAGGAGGGAGCAGATCACCGGCTTCTTCCAGACTTCCAGGATGCAATCTGGTGTGATCTGCTATAGGTTGTCCTGCTCTGGCAGGGTGGTTGGGATGATGATCTTTCAAGGTCCCTTCCAAGGTGATTCCGTGATTCAATGCCCATTTCAAGTGATGACCACAGGAAATGGCAACAAACCCCGGCAGAGAGGCACAATAGCAATGTCCAGGGGACCTAGCTTCTGTACCAAGCTCTGCACAGAACTCACCATGAGCTGGCTTCAGTTCTCCACTTTGATTTCAAATGAGCATGAATGTAGGTGCAAATGTCTCAGCTTGTTTCCAGGCTGCCCAGAAGCCAACTTCAGCATCCAGATCAGACTTACCAGCTAGGGACAGAGCTACTCTCACTGTAGGTGACAGAAACTCACTCATCCTGCCCAGAGCTTAAAGACAATTTCCCTTAAAGACAATGCAGAACTCAAGCAAAAAGGACCTGCATTGAGTTTTGACCAAGGAGGAATAACTGCTAACCTTGATCTTCACTGTAGGTCTAACCTTGAAACCAGTGCACCCCTTGAAACCAGCTGCAATGGTGAGCAAGGGTTTGGCCAAGTGCTTCTGAAAGTCTATTTTTGGACTCTGAAGCATCTATTCCCCAAAACTGTCGGGCATCATTAACTAACTGCCATGATTAGCCAGCAGAATAGATTCCTTTAGGACAAAAATCAAAACAGCTCTGTACCACACCATGCTCAGAAGATGTCCACGTGCCATGACGAAGCAGCAGGTTTCAAGAAAGTAGGCCACAGCACAGCAGCAGCAGGAAGGACCTCTACTGAAAAAGTAAAGAACACAGTGGGGGGGAAAGGGGAGTAAACAGAGACTGTGAACTGTTAATACTACAGTTATGGTAAAATATAAGGAACATTCTACAGGCTGCAATCCATCACACTGTGGATGATGTACATGGCTTCTGGTTATGGACAATAAAAGCAATTAACACATCATCAGCTGACATCACCTCCTACATCATCCAAGTAGCTACTGGAAGCATAGTGGAAGTGCACTAGGAGACAGCGTGTGGAATAAAGCCCAAAGCAAGCCACAACCTTCAGGCAAGCACAGTCAGTTTAATTACATAAAGGTACTCATCACATGTGTTTGAGATTAATCAGGACTTTATCAAGAAGGGCAAAAGCACCATTGTGGGTTTAGGACAATCTGTCCTAACATAGAGATGAAAATCCTCCAGGGACCAGAAAGTCTTAGGGGTACAGATAGGATATTTTAAACTGTTACTCTATTTTTCTTTCCTGTATCTCTCTATATAACCAGATATCATAGCCAATTCTCTCTCTCCCTTTTCTCGGCTCCTTGCCACTATCTCTCTGGTTTGTGGGGGAGGTTGCAGCCTTCCATGGCCTTCTTGGCAAGCTGATTTCCTTAGTGTGCCACTGGTTTGTAGGGGAAGCCATTCAGGCCTGGTCAAGGCCTAGTGTGTCCAGCCTTGGGGGCACTGAGGCTTGGTAGGCCTGTCCTTGGTGTGGGAGGCACTGAGGCTTGGCCTGCTCCTGGGCCTGCTGAACTGAGGCAGTGGGGGGTGAGGTTTTGGAAAGCTTTGGCCAGGGAGGCTCAGGCAGAGAACTGGGCCTAATTTGTGTATATATTCCTTTTCCCTGAATACCTTTTGTATTTCTGTGTATATTTGTAAATAGCATTCATATTTCACCTCCAGTTCTGTGCAACTGTTTTTATTTTACTCCTTTGGGGTAAAAATACCTTTCCATCCTTTTGCCCTGGGCAGCTCATGGCTCAGAACTAGGACAGGCTAACACAGTCATAAAAGTACCAAAACAAGAGAACAGTTTTGAAGTTATTTGCAACTAAGCCAAAAATTACTACAGAAGAAAATCATGGATGGAGGTAGCCATCCTAGTACTGGCATAGAGGAAGGTCCTCCCAAGCACCAGCACTGCGCTACTGGAGTGCCACCAGCTTTCTCCTGCTAATATTCCTCATAACCTTCCATGTACAGTCATTTATACTAACAAGAGTCTCAACAGTTGGATCTGGCCCAAGCAGCAAAACTCCCACTTTTAGTTTTGTGTGAGGTAATAACCATCATGAGCTCCTTGAAATCCAGAGAAGCTGGAGGTTGTTCTCAGCCCTTGCAGCAGAGTGCTTTGTATTTTCAGGACTAGATCTCAGGGTGACAGAGTCACTAACACAGACTCCTAGTCACTCAGTTGAGTAGATAGCTCCTTTGCCAGATGGGGATAGATTTCAAAGTCAGGTTGTTATGTCATTATAAAATTTTAAGACTTTGGTGTAAAAAAGGAAAACGTGAAAATAAGCTACTTAAGCACTAGCCTCTTTTTGACTTGATTAAATAGGTAATGGCATGTGCTTGGAATGCTTTACACAAGGAAAAAACTTCACGGGGCAGAGGCAAGAAGGAGCTTCCTGCTGACAGCTCAGCCTTCCTAAGAGCCAGGTGTTCAAATGCTTGCAGAGTATGGACTTAAAATCCTATTTGTCTACCTCTATTTCCTAAATAAAAAACTGTTAGCTCATCATTGCTCTGCAGCCATCAGGGCTGATTAACATTCATATGCTTTATCTGTTGTTTCAAGAAATCACAGCAGACTGGCCACTGCCAAGGTTCAAATACCAGGAGGCAATTTCTTCGCCTTATTCCTACTGTGTGAGAGCCATTTCTCAAGCACTGAGCTCTCCTCTCAGACCCCACAGCCCTGTAAGTTGCCCACTCAAAGTGAAATTCAACACCAGCTGACACCCAACAAAATCCCAGGTATACACTAGGCTTCTCCAGTATCCCTGAGGTGGCTGACAAGAAAGGCTTTGGGCACGAAGAGTCATCGCCTATCCAGTTCTTGCGTTTTTTTCCACTTACCCACGTTTACTCTGTTCCTTCTAATGCTGTGTTTTCCAGAATGTTAGCAGATAACAAATGCAATAAAACCTGCAGAGCCAAGACCATTAGCATCAGTGTATTCCTAGTGTAGCTTTCCCATGCCTCAGGGAATTGGATCTTTCCGTGATAATTCAAGCAGAAACTGGAGTTTGTCCAAGTCCAAGAGGCAGGCGAGTGTTGCTTGACCAGTACCACTGAGAGACATTTGACTAGACCAGATCAGAGCTTGAGTTCCTCTTGGCAGATATTATTGAAAAATATTGAGAACAGAAGGGAAATACAAGTATAAAAGTGAGATGTCTAACACAAAACAAGGGGGAAGGGAGTGACGAAGGGAGAATGACAAAAGCAGAGGGCAATCTCAGTGAAAGTAGCTCCCCCTCAATTGCAAAGACCAGCTCTTAGGTGTGAAGTTGCTTACACTAGATTGTTACATCAGGCAGTGACATAAGCCTCGAGCATTTAATATTCACGCCAAAAAGATATTCACGTGCTTAGCCTGAAGTATAAACTCAGGCATTTTGCTGGGAGAAATTGAGGAAAAAAGCTGGCTCTGTTTTCCCCACAAAATCAAATCATAGGAACAGACAACATCCATAGCGCACCTTCAGCCCTGACCCATAAGGCTGCAAGCTAAGGAGAAGGATCTTTGTGCTTGTAGGAGAAACCTGATCCCTGAAGTGAATATATTTCTACCTTGCCTAGGTGAAACCTGGCCCCTGAAGCCAATTTAACTGACACCAGCTTCCAGCAGCTCTGCAGTACAAAGAGATGCAGCTGCTTTCTGCTACAGTGCCTTTTAAGAGGGATATAAACCTGGTTTTGAGAATACTAACCCCTATGGCAACCTAGATTGAGCTGCAAGGATGACACTGCCCTTGGAAGCAGAGGAGTCTAGTGCTGACAGGAGAGCAGCATTCACTCTCAGAACATGCTACTGGATGAGATTTAAAGCTCAGGGAAGCCTGATTTCCAATCAGTGCAGTATTCAGAAATGGACTTGACCTGCCACCTGTCCCCAGATCTGCTGGACACAAGGCACAGGCAGTCTTCAATGGTTTGTTTAATAAGTCTGCCAAGATACTGCCTGCCTCTGCTCTTTCCTGCTGAGGTTTTGCTTTAAAAAAGCTTGTTTGCATTCCTTATACACATAAACAGCAATTTCTTTAAGCTTTGCTTTCCTTGACTGATAAGATCCCATTGGATCCAGCCCAGAAATTTGGGCTGCTACCAACCTAAATGGTATAAAAATCAGCATACCTGACCCTGATAGAAAGAGTGTAATTCAGAGGCATTTGCTTGCTTCCCCCTTGGCAGCTTTTGCCACAGCATGGCCAGGAGCTGCAGGGGACTTCAGCTGCATCACCATAACCAAACCACACACCTTTAACCCCAAGCCTGCAATGTGTAACTGCTTAGAAGGAGCTCAGCTCTACCTGATGAGTAGAGCCCTCCTTCTTGCCACAGCTGGACTAGACATAGCAACCTACAGTACTTTCTAAACACTGCAGTGACATCTTCCAAGTGACAGTTAAATATAAATGTAGAAAATAATGGAGATTCAAGGAAGAATCTGAGATTGCACTCAGCATATCCAGCAAACTACTCAAACCCTGTTCACGCTACAGCAGCTCTCCATCTCTACTCTTGTTGTGACCTTTTAGCAAAGGATGAAGACTGAGAACATAGCAGCATTTGTAAGTTGCTGCCAGCTAGATGTTCCAATGGGCTGCAGCAAGCATGGTGCTCCTGTGCAGATTCTGCCTTTATTCTACAGATACCAAGATGTGAAGCATAAAAGGTTGTTTTTCCCATCATGGAGAGCTGTCCACGTTTGGTTTCGGCAGTCTTTTCAAAAACTAAGCCCAGAAAATACTCAACTTACCACCTGGGCATGACCAGACAGGCTAACCTCTCTTTCCATTGCCCACCTTTGCCCTTGAATATTTTGCTTTGGCCCAGAGGCCCTGCAGCAACAGAGTTTTCCAGCTGTGCCAGTGCTGCACACATCTGTCAGGCAGACCAGAGCTGGCCATGATAGCCAGCTGAGCGGATACGCCAAGGAGCACAGTTCTGCCACTATCCGTCCCAGCCATGGCCAAAGCTGACCTCCATGTGCCTCAGGAAGGCAGAACAGAATCACTATTGCCTTTTCCCAGGATCTCACTTTCTACTGCACATAAAATTAGTCTTTCCTCCCCTGCATTTCTAGAACCCTTTTTTTAGCTGTCTGATGAGGTAAAACGGTATTTCTGTCTCTTAGTCAAAGTGGTTATCTTTCAAAACTAAAACACCAGAACCAAGTATCAGCTTTAGCAAACAGTGCTAAGAGGCTAGTCCTCTCTTGTCAGAGGAGTAGTTGTGCAGAGAATGAATGGTGCTGAGAAGAAAACAGCTTCTTGAGCACTTTGGTGGTTTTTTAATAGTATTTGCTGCATTAGTGGTTGGCTTTACAGAAACACCAACTCCAAGAGATATTTTCCTGACCTAGGGAAAGGATCACCTTGGAAGCAACATTCAGTTTATGCAGAAGGACCCTGAGATCATTCCCATCAAGGGAAAAAAAACTATGTCAGTAGTGTAAAAGATGCCAAGGAAAGCTTTGTGTGGTGTGGAAGAGGGAATCTTACACAGTAGTAAGTGTTAAAGTAGCTGAGACCTGAGAATCCAGTGACACATCCAAGACAAATGACATGCAGGTTGAGGTCCTGGTGCCAATGGCCATTGTCACTGGAAAAGCAGGAAGCAGGAATGAGCTGTAAACAAGGAGAAAACTCAAGAGCTCTGTTCTAGACTGACTGAAGGAAATTGCTGGATCTGCACAGAAATCTTAGGATGGACCTGTCTTCTCTTGTTCTCAGACTGAGAAGAGGTGACAAGGCAGCCACAAAGGCAATTTACTGCTTGGATGAGGTCAGTCAAATAAGATGTAAAGGGAGGAAAGACAGAGCCCAAGGACAGAATGAGATGGGACACTCACACAAATTTAGTTTGGAAAAGGCCAAAGGGAAGAACAGCTTCCTCCAAGGCTTTTTGTGGAAGGTAGTCTAGGGAAGGCAGGGAAGAACAGAGAAGGAACATCCCAGATGATAAAAGGACATGAGAGGAAAGGAGGGCTGAGTGATGAAGGCACTTTGCAAGTCCAGGTGCAGAGATGGGCTGTATTTCGAGAAACACATGGAGGCTTGAATAGCAAGTTTGTGCCAGAAGAGAGGGTGGACTGAAGAGGAAGCATAACATAACAACATGGCTAGGAATAAACACAGGGAGTCTGGGAGATGGGAAAAGGTGTCTGTGCTCACCTCCAAAAGACAAGGAAAGAGAGCACATAATCTTGATTTCTTTTTAAACTTAGAAGAAGCAGATGAGATTTTGGTCAGAAAAAGAAATGAAGGCCAAGGAGGGAGGTTAGGACTGACTCAAGGTAGCAGGAAGCCAGTTGTGACTGAATTCCATGCCAGCAAGGAAGCTATAGAAGGAAAGCTATTTAGTCAGCAAGGTGGCAAAACTGGAAAAATTCAGCACAATCAGCCTGGCAATAGGGTTTGTCTCTAAGTAACAGGAGCAGAGGAAACCAAGGCTGGCGTGAACCAGGACTGGGAATTAATAAGCTCCACAGTGCAGCGGGAAGGCAGGGGGTTCAAAATGATGGGGAATCAGCAATCAAAAAGGACAGACAGCAAGGAAGCAAGAAGATGCAATGTCAAGGCTGAGAGCAGCAGAAACAGCAAGTGATGAGATGTGCAGCCAATTGACAGCAGCAAAAAAAAGAGCCAGCAGCAACAGCAAGTGGGAAAACTAATGGGGTTGTTTTCCAGTGAGAAGATGTTTTCCTGCCAGTACCAAGAAAGCAAACTGGCAAACAGCTCCACAATAAAAGCATTTACTGGCAACACTTACCACTTGATCCTGAACATTCCCTATGTCCTGAATAGCTATGCAACAAAATTACATCATCTGTGTAGTGCTCAGGATACCACCTCTAAGGGGACAGGACAGGGAGGAGTCATGTTGAACTAAAACACTGTGGGCAGGTGCATGCAGACTTCTTCCCAAAGCAGCCCTCAAGTCTGTGAGCTCCAGCAAAACCATCTCCCTCCTTCCCCAGCTGCAGCCCTCCTACACACACAAAGCATTGCAATGCTGGCATCTGCACACAGACACGAGCCACGCTTGCCACATGGAGGAAAGCTCTCACCTCCCTGCCCAGCACCCGTGCTTGCCACTGCCACCTGCTATTCCTCTCTCTGCAGCACTCACTCACTTTTTTTCATTCCGCCTTCACCTGCTTTCAGCTTCTTCATATCCCTGCAATGGGCTAAGTTTTCTTCCTCAGGCACAGCTGAGAATTGTTCTGTCTCACAGCTGCCCCATGTTTCCTCCAGGGTCACGATCTAGGAGGAGAGGCACTACCGTCAGCCGCGACCCTTGGCAGGGACCACTGAATGCTCTCATTAGGTGTCAGCAGCCTGCCAAGGCCACTCGCGGCTCTGTTGTATGAACTTCTGCCCTCTCCTGGCTGTAACAAGCAACGTGGAGCTCGGGTTTCCCCCATCCTCTTCCCTGAGCACTTCCCAAAAGTTAGCATTTGCACTACAGGCTTCTTTTTAAGAGTCCTTGCAAAGCTGCAGGTCCGAACAAGATACTTGATGTTTTATATGCAGGATACTTTATATCCTGAGGATATCAGCATTTCCCAAATGCCTTTACAATAGATCAGTTATATGCAGTGTGGTAAAAGCCCAACAAATTGTAACAGTTATGCATGAGGCTGCACCAAGTGCACCCATTATTCTTTAGCCTATATCTTGCAACATGCATCCTAAATCCTGAGTCATTATCAATCATCCACGAGTAAACCTCTGCTTAGCTACTAGGGTCAGGAGTACATGGAGAAAGCTGCCTTTTTATATTCTCTTTAGCAGTTCCTATTCTCATGTACACATGTTTAGAGTGGGTCTCACAATAAGGTCTTAATTCTTCTCAGGTTTGGGGCAGCTGGATACCTTGGGTACCAGTTTTGCTGCCTTTTGGACTAAATTAGGTGACATGAACACAGCCCCACTTTGGGTACTTCTACAAACACATGCCCAAGCAGCTTTGTTCCCAGCCCACACTGGGAAAACCTTTGCCAGAGATGGGATCAGGGCATAGATCACTTCATCCAGCTCTTCCACGGTGGCATGGAAGGAGTTCTGCCTCTGACAGTCAGGGTAACACCATCTGTTCTTCTTACTGGTCTGGGTCATTCTTTTGCCACCCCAATTTGTTTTAAAGTGTCACATTTCAGTTCCTTCACATTCACCCACTCTGTGTCACCCCAAGCCCCCCAATAGCCAACTTCTCGCCTGCTAGCAGTGAGAAACAACAGGAGACTCCAGTTTCCATGCCAGTGGCAGTGCAGCACTACTGGACATGTATTTATGTAAATGCATTACAGATACTGCCACAAGCAGGGAGTTCCAAGGACCACAGATGCACAAGGAGGCAATCGCTCATTAGTTCTGCCTGATCCTGGGCTTGCAATCCCCATCCTGATTAAATTACTGAGGGTAGGATTATCAGCAAGATAATCAGATGCAGTGTCTAATCTGGATAACTCAGTATTACTGGGCCTCACAACAGAGGATTTCACTGACTGCCCAGCCAGGGCATTCCAGAGCATTACATCTCATTCCCAGCATTTAAAGGATCCAAACATCCAAGAGACTTGTGCAGAGGGCAAGACTAAGGAGCATACTCTTTATTTCAGTCGAGTGTGAGAGTTTGCTTAACTGCTGTGGTTCTGAGAGCCCTCAGACTCAGCACAGCTAGGACTTCAGAGCAATCACTCATCTGAGCATCTCGTTGCCTATTTAGAGGCTTCAGAATCCACACTTTTGGTTCTTTAATAAGGCCTCAAGATCTTCACCTGTCTATCAGGAGCAGGTAGGTGCAGCCTCATCTGTCCCCATGAAATGGCATTGTTTGAATTGCTTTTTGTGGTTCTGGATGCCTCCCTCGACCCTCCTTCAAGCTTTCTATTGCCTTAGTCTTTCCAAACAGTGTATAGTGCCATGAGGCCTCCTGAGAGGGAGGTCTCAGGAACAGAGACAGGATCTGGAAGCAAGCATTATTTTACACTTGGGGGACTTCAACATCTCAACAAAAGAATTCTAAAATGTCTTGTCTATCACCTTCATGTAATTGCTCACCCTCACTTCTGCTTCCCCTCAGCTAAGACTTTCCATGTTTCTACAATTTTGGCACCATGGAACAGAGAGCTCAGTGCTGCTCCGAAAAGAAGGTCTAGCTTTGGTAATCTGAGCCTTGGCTAGCTGCTGCATTGCACAGCAAACGGAGTTCTGTTCAGCAACAAAATGGCCTGGATAGGACACAAAGATAGAAAATGCACCTGATCTTTCACCAAGTCTCCATTGTCCCCAGACAGCATGAGAGGGTATTTTAAAATCACACCCTGAACTCCTGTTCTTCTCCAAAAAATGAATCACTTAGAGGCTTTCATCACCTTGTCAGAGTCCCTGGTGGCCCCTGCCCACCCTCCCATGAAGAGTTTGATCTCCTTTTAGGAAGAGGATAAAGCTGTTCTTGAGAAAAGCTGCTTTTCAGTGAAGTATTGTGCTGGTTTTGTGAGAGCAGACACCTCCAGGTGTTCCCCTCAAACAGGTATCTATCAATAGTTACAGCTCAGACTTTTTTTTCCAAGCAGCTCACAGAAAACAGACTGCAGGCATCTAACTTGTCTTTGAAGGGCACGTCAGAGATGTGATTCACAAAAGAGATGTCTGGATTACATTCCTGATGCTGTATAACTAAGTGAGTCCAGCTTATATCCAATTGCAAGGGTAAACAGGGAGAAGAGGACTGAGAAGGCACAAGTTAAGCTGAGAACAGATGAAAATATTGCTGGCTGTTAGCAGTTCACACTCGCTACCAATAGCCAGGCTGTGCAATGCTATCTTTCTGCATCATGAAAAATCTCAGAGGTAAAAGGGCACTGTCATTTCAAGAATATAAATGGCTGCATGAAACGATCTTATCTCCCAGCAGAGATGATGTCTTGTTACTGAGGATAATCAAATTCTTCAGCAATTAAGAAAATCCACAAGATCTGGAGCATTGCTGCTGATTTGGCTCATTTCCATATGGAAATCAACAGCCCTCATTCACTAAACACCACAGCTGAGGAACAGGAAAAACAGCTGGCTGAGTCAGAGGCTGGGAAGTGAGCACATTTATAGGCTACTCATCATGCATTTATACACACCAGGTAAAACAAGAGCAGATAAAGAAACAACATTCCCATTCTGTTTTCAGATTCACCCAGGGTTTGGAATCCAGAAGAGAGAAACTCCTGTTCTACCACCTGTAATAGAAACTAGCAAGAGAAATGCTCATAGAAGAGATTAAAAGTTCACAAAAATATGTCTAGAGGCAGCTGTTAGAGCCTCATAGGAAGGAGGGGACAGAAGAAAGAGGACACTGGCTTTTCTCTTCATACTCTATCATTAAAACTTTGAAGTTGAACACTCTAACTTCTGCCCATTTCCACAGATGCTCTAGTTAGCCTCTGCGGAGAGTAATGACAATGTAACTACCACTTGTGGCTTAGACATCTGCCTGAAAAAGGACCAATAGAAACAGTTCCTCCAGCATTTGGTGGATTTACACTGCTGGGGTTTTGTTTGCATTTTTAGTAAGTCAGCTGCCCATGAGGAAGCTCTCCCTTTGGGTCACACACTCAAGACAGCTCACACGAAAGCCTCAGTAAGAAATTAGGCAGCGACTCCTCTCATCCCTATGTTAGGGCCAGAGGCGATCACAGCCCTTATCTATGCTCATAGGCAGGCACATCTCTAACAGGATAACATGGGAGAGAAATTGTGGTCTGAGCCATACTCCTTCTCAAAAGCAGGACATGGCTTTTCCAGACTATACTTCTTTAGAAAAGTAGAGAAATGAGGTGGTATAGCATGACAAGGAATGTCAACTTCTAGAACACACAAAACCAAGCTCAAGCTGTGCTGGGTAAGCACTTACTGGTGCTGGTACACTAGAGAGCTCCAGTAGGCCCTTGTCTCTCCTGTATTGGAGGTCCCAGAGCTGGACACAGTACTCCAGGTGAGGTCTCACCAGAGCAGAGTAGAGGGGCAGAACCACCTCTCCTGACTTGCTGGCCACGCTTCTTTTGATGCAGCCCAGGCTGCCTTTAGCTTTCTGTGCTGCCAGCATGCACTGTTGGCTCTTGTAGAGTTCCTCATGCACCAGCATCCCCAAGTCTTTTTCAGCAGGGCTGCTCTCAATGTCATCATCCCCCAGCCTGTACTGATATCAAAGGTTGCCCCAACCTAGGTGCAGGACCTTGCCTTTTGCCTTATTGAATCTTGTGAGATTCTCCTCAGCACATCTCTCCAGTCTGTCCAGGTCCCTCTGAATGGCATCCATCCTTCAATCTTCTCAACTACACCACTCATTTTGGATATGTCCCTTCTCTACAGCCTGGCTACAAACCTCCCCGCAGATGAATGCGTGCAGGTACTCCTGGCTGAGGCAGTCTCACCACACAAGGAACCAACATCCTCAGACAGAATGAGCCCAGCAGCATTTCCAAGGCTCCTTATCTTCCAGATCAAGCAGTTGTCTCCTCCCCAGCTCCTCCAAACCCAAACTCCTCTAGACAGCACATCTACAAAACAACTACACTAACGACTTCTCTTTGCAGGACACTTTCTGCTTCAAATGCCCATAACATTGCCTTGGGCTCTCTAGGCACCCCAGCTCCTGGCACACACAAGTAAACTCTTTCACCTTGCTCAGTTCTCAAGATTCTTTGCAGGTTTGATGTTGTCTCTAAATGATAAGAAATGGAAAGGTGAGAAAGGTGAGTGCATACATCCCCTAGAATAAGGGATCCCCTTTTCCATCATGTCACAGCTCAGGATGTAGCCCACTCCTTACCAGAGAATCTGCCTGAAGTTCCTCAGGGGCCCAGGCACAGCATACACAGATTCTTCTTTATGCACCATTTGTACTAGTCCCAAATAAAAGCTCACTTCTCAGTCCACTGCTGACATGCCTCTGACTGCAGTCCCAAACTAATCACCCCTGAGCACAGAAACCTATCAGCATGACCTTCCCAGCAGCTCCCTTCACTTCTTTGTAACCTTGCTCTGTCAAGTGGTTGCTAACTCACATGCTCCTGTCCTGGGATGCTGCAGCATCCAGCCTTGCTGAGCAGTCAGTTCGCTGTGCTGGGGCCAGCTGGTGAGCACCAACCTTCCCAGGCACAGCAAGGGCCAGGTGTGCCACCAAGGTCAGGACTACTGTGCAGAAAGAAATCAGAAATCTAAGGGTTTTTTCTTCTGTTCCACTTTTCTGTGTGTTAGAGGGAGAAGGAGGTCAGTACTGCTATGAAGCTCCGTCACCACTGCAATTACTCCAGATTGCAGATGGAATAAGAAGAGGGGATCCCAGACCCTCAGGGCCTGCCTGTCATAACAGTGGTCTCTATTCATGTATCAGCTGTGTGTTCAGAACAAATAAATCAGCTTTTAGCATGAGCAAATTCCAGGTCACACCACTGAGGATGTGCTGCTCCTCCTAATCTGGTGTGAGCAGCAGGTGCTCAGCTACCTGGGCAATCAGGTCCAGCTGCAGGTGAATGACTTCTTAATGGGTAACAACGCTGGAGAGAACAAGGGGGCGCCGAGGAACCACACAGAAAGATGTGTCACCCACACCCTAGTTCTGCCTGGGACCTGAGTCAGGGACATGTGTGTCTGCTTAGGTCCACGTAAGGGTAGAAATTGGTGGGCACTAAGCAGATGAGGGAGGCAGCTGTGTCCTGACACGCTTAGAGATAGTCCAGGATAGCTCCCCCATCCTCAAGTCTGTGGAGAACACCTTTTTGTCCCCAAAAGAGAGGTGCTCTTTTCTTAACATTGCCTGGTACAACCTTCTGCAGTTTCAGTAACTGTTCTCTTGTAGGATGTGCAAACCACAGAAAAGTAACAGGAAATATTGGGAATCGTTTAGCAAATAGATTAGTCAATCTTGTTTCTTTGCTCATTTGAGCAGGCATGCTCTCTGGTGAGTGGTAGCGTTTGGATAAGGAACATTAGAGCTGCACTTAGCAGTTTCCCAATATCGATTGCCACTGTTCAAGCCCAGCTCTAATACCTGGCAGCAGGCGTAAGCTAGGAGGCAGTTATGTCCCCACTGGGAGCAATGATGTATTAGCACTCTCTTCACGTGAACCTGGAGAAATCCTGCATATCTATTTAACAGAAATTTCTGCCTCTAACTGTCTGCAAAGGAATTTCAGTGGTGGCAGAAGTGCAAATCAACACAATCTCTCTGTGACCAGACTGAAAACCAGGTACTAAGAGTGAGTTAAGCATACCAAAGATTATTTTACAAATGCATTAGTTTGTGTTGCTGATTCTATCCTCGAGCCACTGCCTTTGTCTTTAAATTCAGACTGGTGAAAGTGGACTTTTGCTGAAGTCCTGTCTGTAAAATTGAGAACAGCAGGTATCTTCTTCATCCTCACCCTGACCCTCTAAATAATGTTTTCTCTTGCCAGGCATGCACAGGGACAAAGCCACCAGCAGGCAACACTTGAAGGTTACTTCCCATAAGAATTGGGAGGCTGCAATTATACTAGGAGACATTATTTAGCTTTCTAAGCAAAGTGTGTATTTCCACGCTGGCAAATGCTATGCAGCTAAGAGAGAGCTGAGCTGGCTCTGAAAGAGCTCTTCCCAGAAAGAGCAGCTTTATGTGGTCTAACCAGTGCCATGAAGGAAAGAGCAAATCATTTTGTGTGCAGAACTGCCTGGCCTGCAAGCCTTGGGTCGTGCAGGGCCAGCAGTCATCAGTAAAAACTTAGAGCTTATTTCCAAGCCAGGCACAGGGTGCTGGGAAGGGGAAAGGGGCAAGATGCACCCCATCTCCTCCTGGCTGGTGATGGCCCTTGGCTGCTGGTCAGGGCTCTTTACAGAATCACAGAATCATTGAGGCTGGGAATGACCTCTGAGATCAAATCCAGCCTATGACCTAACACCATGACATCAGCTAACCCATGCCACCAAGTGCCACATCCAATCTTTTCTTAAAGACCTCCAGAGATGGTGAATGCACCACCTCCCTGGGCAGTCCATTCCAGGGCCTAATCACCATTTCCATGAGGAAGTGCTTCCTAATATCCAACTTAAACCTCCCCTGGCACAGCTACAGGCCATGCCTTCTCATCCTGTCACAAGTTGCCTGGGAGCAGAGCCTGACCTCCACCTAACTACAACTTCCTTCTAGGTAGTGGTAGAGAGTGATAAGGTCCCCTCTAAGTCTCCTCTTCTCCAGGCTGAACTGCCCCAGTGTTGGGTTCACATGGCACATTCCTTACGCACTCCCTGAGCAAAGTGCCCAGTGACAGAGTGGTAACTACTGAAAGAGAAAGGGTATTTGGATCTGAAGGACCTTTTTGCAGTCAGGTCAGAGGATGACATGTGATCACTCGTGGACCCAGCCAGCCACTGCCACCATTCTGTTATCTGATAATGGCATCACAGCACTAAATGGGCATCTGAGGGACCTGGTCTATGCCAGCAAGCAGGAGGAGCATTACTCAGAGGTGTTACTTCCTGGTGCCTTCAACCTCAAACCTGGCTGCACACATTGTTAATTAATTCAGCTCTTTGTGATAAATTAACCCCACTCCCAGTCATCAACAGTAGAAATTCAAGATCTTCCCAGCTTTGTGCAAAGACAGCTGTAGCTCTTCAGGGGAAATGCATCTTGTGTTGGAGGCTCCAGATCTTGACGCAGTACTCAAGGTAGAGCCCCACAAGAGCAGAGCTGAGGGAAAGAATCACCTCTCTCAACCTGCTGGCCACAATTCTGATGTAGATGAGGATGTGGTTTGCCTGCTGGGCTGCAAGTGCACATTGCAGGCTCATGTAGATCTTATTATCATCCAGCATCCCCAACTCCTCCTCCTCGGGACTGCTCTCTATCATTCTCCAGCCAGCATGCATTTGTGCTCAGGATTGCTTCAACCTAGGTGCAGGATCTTGCACTTGGTTTTGCTGAATTCCATGAGGCAGGCACTGGTCACAGTACTGACCCCTGAGGCACACCATTTGTCACTGGCCTCCACTTAGACATGGAGCCAATGATGATCACTCTTTCAGCACAATCATCAGGCCCATTGCTCATCCACCAAGCAGGCCACCCATCAAATCCATGCCTTTACAATTTGGAGATCAGGATGTCACGAGGCACAGTGTCAAGTGCTTTGCACAAGTTCAGGCAGATGACATCGGTCTCTCTTCCATTGACCATCAATGCTTTTGCCCCATCACAGAGGGCCACACGGTTTGTTAGGCATGATTTGCCCTTGGTAAAGCCATGCTGGCTGCCACCAATCTTCTCCCCATTTTTTTGTGTGCCTTAGCAGTTTCCAGGAGGATCTTCTCCATGATTTTGCTGGGCACAGAAATGAGACTGACTGGCCTGGAGTCCCCTGGGTCTTCCTCTTATCTCTTTTTGAAAATGGAAGCTGTGTTTCTCTTTTTCCAGTTAGTGGGAGCTACACCAGGCTGCCAAATGTGATGGAAAGCAGCTTGGCAATTTCCATTTCTGCCAGTTTCCTCAGGACCTGCAGATGGATCCCATCATGTCCCAGGGACCTGTGCACTTTCATATTCTTTTGGATTCTTTTCACTCCAAGTTCTGATCTGCATGCAAGACATACTGCTTTCAGGGTGGGTTTTGTTGTTTAGGGTTTTTTTTCCCCCCATTACTTCTGGAGGTGTTATTCAGGACTGCCTTTCACACTCAGGCACTGTCTGTATTCAGTCACTTCACCTGCAAGTGCCTGTGTTCAGGTCCAGCAGCACCCCCTGAAGAGCCCACAGCTTGCTCACACTGCTGCCACACATTGCAGCCTCACTCCAGCCCTCCACACAGTCACACTGCTGAGTTTCCACCTGCTCAATAAGCTGGAAAGCTGATGGGCTAGAGGATACACTCCGCTTTCTTCACAGGCTGCTTTTACTTGCAAGACCAAGATTTCTGTGCATGCTGGACCAGTATGACCCAGCAGCCTTGGGTAGTGCTGTGTATCAGGACAAGCCAGTGCCTCTGAATTATTTATTCCAACTCACACAAACTTGCATTTCTCTTCCTTTTTTCTGCACAGTCACCATGATGCTTGCTGCTCCATGAGTAAGCTGGAGAGACAGATGACACACAGGATGAGGCTGCTCTAGGTGATGATAACAAAATATGACAAGGCATAAATCCATCTCCTTTCAAAGGTATTTTATTTTAGTTCATTACTGTGAGCAGGACACCTCCAGAGAGTTCATTTAAAGACGCGTTAGAGAGGAGCGTGGGGCAGGCTGGGGGCAATGGAGAAGCAGTCTGGAGGAGCCAATTGAACAGCTCTTCCATGCCTCCTGCTGGGCTGGCTTTCACATTCTGCCTTAAGTGGGTTTTGATGGCGAATAGAGCCATGCCTTGGGGAAAGAACAAACCAGGAACTAGCTTTGTACTACTGACCTGCTAACACATCTCTCAGTGGACTTACCAGTCCTTAGTTACAACAGGTTGTCAGGCTTCAGGACCATTGAGTTCAGTTATTAGACTGTAATTTAACTTTTGCCCTGATGTTTTTGGTGGTTTTGTTGTTTGGGTTGTTGGGGGGTTTTTTTGTTGTTTTTTTTTTG
>VWYK01074382.1:90633-101969 GCA_013399775.1 Semnornis frantzii
GGGGGAGAGAGTGGGGGAGAAAGGGGGGGAGAAAGGGGGGAAGAGAAAGCATCCCAAGAAATACTGCTGACAGCTCAGAAGAATTTGTCATCGATTCTGAAGTGAGGCCTGGTGACATCATCTGGGTTGATGAAGACGGAGATGGACTTGCCGGGGTTCTCAGTCACCAGCTGTTGCAACTTTTTGGCCAGGCGGTCGTCAGGCTGGTTGGTGTCGCCTCCGTCCGACTGCGGCGAGGGGATGCTGGTGGTGCTGCCGCGCCGCTGCAGCTCCAGCGTCAGCCGGTTGGCCGCCTTCACGTGTTCGATGGCAGTTCGGAGGTGTTCGGCCGGGTCGGAGCGGACCGACGACAGCTTCCGCGCATGCAGCATGACGGTCTCTTCGGAGAGGTGCTCCAGCATATTGCACTGGGGGATGAAATAGTTGGGGCACATCTTGTTGACCAAGCAGTGTTGGAGATCATCGATGAGTCCCAGGAGGAAGTGGGCTGCGTAATCCTCCTGGGCCAAGTAGTTGGCTGGAAGCCTGTCGCAAGCCCAAAGCATCATGCTCCGCAAGTGATATGGGCTAATGGCTTTGGGGCGGGATAGCAGTTTGATAATGATAGCCTTGCAGGCCTGATAGGCTTGCATGAGGCTGCTGGAGATGCACTTTTTCAGCTGCACTTCACTTCTGGCAAACGACAGCCGCCATTCATTGTCCTTCTTCCCCTTGTAGGAACATGCAGGCACTAAATAAAACCCACTTATGACTTCCTCCTCTGTGATCTTCCCGTCCCAGAAGTGGTTCTCCATCAGCCAGCTCTGGGCCACAGCTGGCCAGCCTTTGAAGGACACCACAGGGACAATATCGTACAGCATGCGGCTGCTGCCCACTCCTAAAATGATGGATATGATAGTCCCATTTTTCTCTACCTTCTCCACCTTTGGCATCCCTCGCTGGGGCTTTTTCTGGATCTCAGAAAGGACAATGCTAATAGAGTCATAGAACCAGTCTGCCACTTTTGTGGGAGAGAAGAAGTAATTGGTAGCTCCATTGATATGGTCCACGATCGTGCAGCAGTCCTTCCATTTGCTGATGGTTCCTTCATCGAACAGACGCAGGCTCAGCCAGGAGTGGCACAACGCCGAGTGGCGCATGTCCAGCGTGACCGGTTGGTTGCGGTCGTGCAGCTTCAGCGCTGGCACGAGCAGGGTGAAGTCCATGTCATAGTCTGTGCCTCGTGCATAAACATTCAGCTCATCAAGATCAATGTCCACCACTCCTTCCCGCACACCACCTGAAAGCAGCAGGTACTCATTGGCTACAGGCAGCTTCTGGTCAAGTTTCTGAACCATGCCTGCAAAAGAGAGAAAGAGAAACCCTTTCAGGAGGAGGCAAGTAGACCTGGTAGACAGGATTTAAGCAGAATTAAAACTGATATCCAGTAGGACAAAAAGCAACCTGAGGTATCCACCACTGTGTGACACAAATAACACATCATGAGCGACCTGTTCTAGTGGGAGGTATCCCTGCCTATGGCAGGGGGTTGGAACTACATGATCTTTGACGTCACTTCCAACCTAAACCATTTTGTGATTCTGTGACCAGGCCAGCATTCAGTTCCATCTGACTCAGTGAAGGGCCTTTTCTGCACTTCCAGGAATGGGTGACGTCCATCCTACATATCACCCTGGGAGCAACAGAAATAAGCAGAAGCCTCTGGTAAAACACAGTAAAGCTACTTTCATGACTAAATTTAATTTCTCAAACACCTCCTAAACTCTTTCTGTCACCATATTGTCGCTCATTTCCATGGTATCCAAACGCTTCCCCAGTACTTCAAAAAGAAAAGGGAGTATTAATTGACTCAGCCTTCTGATTTTCTCTCTAAGAAAAAAAGCTGGATCGGTATCAAGAGGTTGGTTTGTGTGTCAGTGGATGAAGAGATAAAACTGTTAGTTCCAGCAGGTTGGGTTTTACAGTTTGCTTTACATTCACCGACGAGCAAGGCAACACGAACCAAGGCAATATCTCCTCTTATGGAGGAATGGAGACAGGGTAAACCATTAGGCAATTACAGAAGCCAGCTCTGAAATGTGTTCTTCGAGCTGTAGTGATGGTGTCACACCATAAAATATCTGATCACCTCCCCAGAGTGTAGACATGAAGAGAGATTTCTATTCTCACCACCCAAAGTAGACAACTCCCTTCACCCCATGCTGCCTGCACCAGTTGTGCGAGGCCAGTTTGTCGCTGTGCGTTCTATACGTAACAGAACACCACTAGCAGACTGAGAAGAGACTCTGCACAGCAGCTGAGATATCAGCACCTCATTCAGTCTTCAAATTTGGCTCAAAATTGAGCTCTGCACTTTGCCTGCTTTGTAGTCTGCTTCTGCTGTCTGGGCTGTTTCACTCTTAGCGTTTAGTGTTGGTCTTGTGGTTAAATGCTCGAGTCCTTCACAGCCTTTAGCCAGACAACACACCTAGGCCGCATGGGAATTGAGGTCAATGACTGAATGGAGACACTGAACCTCTTAAAATCACATCAGAAGGGACATATGAATGTTTCTTGCAAGTACAAACATGTTGGGTCTTGTCAGCACAAATTACTTATTCTAACTTTCCAAAGGTCCTATGGTTTGTTTAAATTAGCAGGGGTGTGACGGTTTGGGAGTTCCCCTCCCTGCCACACTTTGTAAAATCACCCAGACTAGACTCAGCTGACTGGAAGTTAAGGACTGAAGCTCTATTTACAGCTTAGCACAATGTACAAGCAGATATATACGCAATATACAGGAATATTTGCAGAAATATACAAGTTAAAGGTAATACAGAAACAGAATTCCCCTCCCAGAAATCAGAGTCCCCAGGAGGGGCTCTCAACCATCCTTCCACCTTCTCCCCACCCCTCTACCTTAACCCAGGGTTTGGCTTATGCACAACATGAGTTTGGAGGATTGGCCAGGGTGGGTAGAAGCAGAGTGGTTAATTAGGTTACTCAGCAGAGAGGAGAAGGCAAGATGTTAGAGAGCCCGAAACTCCCTGAGACTGTCTTATCTATGTTTTGTGTTCTTAGTCTCATACATTTCAGCAAGCCTATGAGTGAAGTAGACATCGTCAATGTTTTCTTTTCACAGCCTATAATATAATTTTCTCCATTAAAATGTTCCAGTTAGCCTCAAACCAGCACAAGCAGTCAAAGGCAGATCTTGCATTACAAGGAAGTTGGCCTCAGAGAGACAACAGTGGGAATAACTACTCAGAGCTCAGAGGCATGACAAGGTGAGGCAGAAAGCTGCCAATCACACTCTCAGTCCAGGGACCAAGGACACATTAGAAGTGGGTTTTTCATGCTCACTAACACAAGTGATCGGCACTAGAGTCTGAGCACCCGTCCTGGTGTAGCCCCAGGTACTAGAGAGCCTTTCCCAAGTCAATGCATCCCCATGGGACTACAGGCACTGCTTGAAATGACCAGGTCTCTCTAGCAGAGTGCAGCAGCAGCACCCCAAGGTGCTGAGGACTGCACTAGGCTGAGTGGCACTGCAGTGCTTTCAGAGACTCCCATCTTTTCCTGTATGCTAGGACACAGACAAGGAAACTATCTATACACACAGAGGTAGGTCCTGACCAGAGCAAAAAGTAACACTATGCTGTTACTGATTCCATGGGAAGAGCCAAGGAAACGTTAGGAAAAGACTTGTGTGTGAAGAGGAAGGTGTCTTATGGTAATATTCAGGGTACCTGTGTGATCCCCCACATCAAACTCCTGTTAAATACACTTTACCTATTTCATCGCTTCCAACAGCACTAGATCCAGTCCATTCTGCTGCACTGAGGAGAGATGCTTTTCCTGCCAGGCAGGCATGGACCTAACCCTTTCCTTTTCATGCAGCTCCAGTGGCCCGAAGTGAAGAAAACAGCTCTGGAGAAGTGCTAAGAAATTCTTCCTGCTAAATCCTGAGCTAATCCCATTCTGCAATCTTGCCACGTGTTGCCCCATTCATCTTTAAAGGGCAACAACCACAAAAAGCTTTTGTCAATCTCAAAAGTATTTTCTGAGGTTTAAATCTTAAGATTTAAGAGAACTGCATTACCCTGATCTATGGAGTAGCAAGGACTTGCCCAGGTTTCTCCGTTCCTGAGGCAAAGTAAGCAGCAGCACCTCCATTGTACCTAGATGAAGGAGATTTCTAATGGGTGCCTAAATTGAAGTGACTTCTGGAGACACTACTGACACACTGCTTCCAAATCCTGTCCTCAAACCAAGGCGAGCAGCCTTACTACTTTACAACCCAGCAGTAAGTCGAGTCCAAGACCCATGAAGTAGAGTCTGGGCCAATCACATCATAGGGACAGGGAGCAGTTGCTTGCTTTCAAGTACGAATGTCAGTACTGACCCTTACTTGGGGGCAGCACAGCTGTTCAGGGTCCTGATGGTCAATCCTGCATCCACGCTGGCTGAAAATCTTCCACTCAAGACTGTGATCTGCAGCATCTGCCATACAGATCTGCTGCTGTTCCTGAGAGATAGTTACAGAATGCAGCTATCCTACAGAAGAAACTGTTCAAATCTACAGAATGCAATGAAGATGCATTGTTCAAAATATTCTTAAATTTTCAGGATGAAGATGGTCCTGTGAATCAGAATCACAAAACAGCAGAGGTTGGAAGTATCCTCCAGAAATCATCGAGTCCAATCCCCTTGCCAAAACCAGGATCCCTTAGGGTAGTCTGCACAGGAATGCATTCAGGTGGGGTTTGGAAGTCTCCAGAGAAGGAGACTCCACAACCTCTCTGGGCAGCCTGCTCCAGGGCTGTGTCACCCTCGCTGTAAAGAAGTTTCTCCTCATGTTGAGTTGAAACCTTCTCTGTTCCAGTTTGTATCCATTGCTCCTTGTCTTATTGCTGCTGACCACTGAAAATAGATTGGCACCCACTCGTTTGACACCCATCCCTCAGATATTGATAGACACTGATAAGATCTCCTCACAGTCTTCTCTTCTCCAGGCTAAATAGCCCGAGGACTCTCAGTGTTTCTTCACAGGGAATCATCCTCATAGCTCTCCATTGGACTCTCTCTAGCAGGGCTCTGTCTCTCTTGAAGTAGGGAGCCCAAAATTTGACACAGTATTTCAGGTGTGATCTCGGCAGGGCAGAGTAGAGGGGAAGAAGAACCTCCTAGACCTGCTGTGAAGTTCTGCAGTGTGCCCTTTGCACCAAAACATCTCTCCTATGGTACAGCCAGAGCCTGTGACTGAAAGAGAAAATCATATAATTCTTCTAAAAGGTAAAGATTCTCCTGGAATCTGCTGTGGGATGAATTACTCTCCTTAGCCTGAAGAGATCCTCTGTCCTTATATGGGAGCAACAGAGTGAACAGTCTCACCCCACTCAGTCAACAGCAAGTGGGACTTAAGGTCTGCTTTCTAGATGACCCCTGCTCATATACCTGGAAACTTAGAGTGACCATGTATGATCAGCCTCCCAGGGCAAAGAAGAGCAGGAGCCACTCCTGCAGTGTTAGCTTTGTACCACCCTGCAGCACTCCTGCCCTCACTAACAAATCAAAGCTTGCACTGGACAAAGCCTGCACAGCATGCTCTACTGCCAGGGAGGTTACAAAATGCCAGCTAGAAAAGAGGAGGTTTCTGCTCCTGGTAGGCAGGGAGAATGTCACAGAATGTCAGGGGCGGGAAGGGACCTCCAAAGCTCATCCAGTCCAACCCCCTGCCAGAGCAGGATCACCTAGAGCAGATCACACAGGAACACATCCAGGCAGGTTTTGAATATGTCCAGAGAAGGAGACTCCACAACCTCCTTGGGCAGCCTGTTCCAGTGTTCTGTCACCCTCACAGGGAAAAAATTCCTCCTCATGTTTAAATGAAGCTTCCTATGCCTCAGCTTCCACCCATTGCCTTTTGTTCTGCCATCGGGCATCACTGAGCAAAGCCTGGCTCCATCCTTCTGGCACTCACCCTTTATATATTTATAAACATTGGTGTGGTCACCTCTCAGTCCCCTCTTCTCCAAGCAGCAGAGCCCCAGCTCTCTCAAGCTCTCCTTGTAAGAGAGATGTTCCATTCCCTTAATCATCTTTGTGGCTCTGTGCTGGATGCTCTCAAGTAGTTCTATGTCCTTCTTGAACTGGGGGCCCAGAACTGGACACAGTACTCCAGATGTGGCCTCACCAGGGCAGAGGAACAGAAGAACCTCTCTCGACCTGCTAGCCACACTCCTTCTAATCCACCCCAGATGGCATTGGCCCTCCCAACCACAATTGCTGGCTCATGGTCAAACCACCCCATAGAGTGAGAAGCACAACTCTCCAAGCAGTGTCAAGTACATGCTCCCACAAAAACGGACACCTCTCTTCCCTAGAGAAAGGAAAAGAGAATGCCAACTTCAAGCATCCTTGTGGTGGGAAATGCTTTCTGCCCACAGAACACTTTCTCCAGAAAGAAAATGGTTTCCGTGCTCACCATTAAGCTTAGTTTGCAAGGCTAAAGCTTCACAAAAGAGAAAGGTGCTGTACATTGCCTATAAATCACTTGTTTTCTTCTCTGCAGAACTCTAGACTTACCAGCAGATTAGGAATATCTAAAAATGATCAGGCAATGGCTACAGGAAATGAGTCGATATAGCATCAATACCTCTCTACATGGTTGGCTGCAGAGTTTAAATTCAAACCTTTGAGCTTTGCCAGCCACAGAATTTCCCCTTCAAGGCCTGGGCCAGCAACATCTGCAGCTCTGCCACAGAGTAAGAGAAGGAATTTTTGCTAACAGACCACAGCTACACTGCTGATCCAATTTAGGCTGTGGAGCAGGGGGGTGAGATGAGGTCCTCTTGAGGAAAATATATTTAGAATAGGCATGGAGTGTTCTATAAATAATCGAGGTGGCCAAATTCAGGACACACTGAGGCTTTAGGGGTGTGCAGGATGTTCAAAGCATCCCCTTTGTTCATAAATCTGTTTGCAAGGTGAAGAGATTTCAAGGAATCCCATTAGGCAGCATTGTATGGCACACACTAGCCTGGCACAAAACTTTCATCCCAAAGAGAGAGTGAGCACCACATGTACACAGAGCAGAAGCAGAGACTGCAGCCAGCAAGCATGTAAGTGCAAACACAAAGAAGAAAACCAGTAAGATTGGTACTTAACATAAGTACTTATGATGAGTGCCAGAGGGCTGTTTGAGCTGTCCTCTTCCCACTTCAGTATCAAGACCACCCAGGAGGAGAAAGGAATAGGGGTTACAGATAACCCTACAAAATGTTACAAGTCCTGTAGAGTCGTCTGCAAAGCCCGAGCCCAAAACTGGTAGCTTATTTTAGCTGAAGGATCAGCTCTTGTGGCGTGGAAGTAAGTTCATTCATATTTAAGAAGTCACTTGCTGCTACCAGGCAAAACACAGAATCTGCAGTTGTATCCTGTGTGATTTGTTCCCTGAAAAGGTTGTTTGGCAAAGTTTGTATTTTGCTAAGAGACTGGTGTTTGGCTCCACTTATGTCTAAAGTACCTTAAAGGACTTCTGTTTTCCCAGCTCAACAGTTTAAGACCTTTCTGAGCTAAAAGCCTTGGCACTGTAACACACAAGTATGCTCACAAGAAAAACTGGAAATGGGAGAATCAGGAGCAGCATCTATAGGGCAATCTTGCTGCTTCGGAGGAACACATGTGAGAAAATGTGTTTTACAAGCAGAATCTCATTCCTCTGCTGTTCCTCCAGCCGCAGGAAAATAGGATTCATTTCTACTTCAAGTGGTGTGATACAAGGAGAAGACAGAGAAAAGAGATTTTACTTTTACGTAACACCTACATCGGGGATACATCCTTGACTGAACTGGGACTCTGGTGCAATGACACAGAGACTATTATTCCTATTTGAAAATAACTCAAACCAAACCAAAGGCAGAGCAAAGCTGCTTTCCATCCACTGCAGAATTTCACACAAACTGATTTCATGACCATGGCTGTGCCTGCTGGGTTATGCTGCTATTTCGTTTGTGTAAATAAAGAGGAACACACAGACTCGTCCTTGAAGAAACTGACGTGAGAAAAAAACTACACAAAAACTTATTTCTAACAGAGGCATTTCCTAATTTTGAGTTGCCTCTTGAAGCTTCCCTTCTTGTATGTCAGATGTGCAACCATTCCCACTGAAAGGAAATGCACCCAAAGAAAGATGCTACTCTGCTATTCCAGCATGGTCTCATCACACTGAATAGGGTAATCTTCAGAGTAGTTGCTGAATTAAAGGACTCTTCTCACTTCTGCTGTTTGGGAGCTAGAGAGAGGTCAAAAGAGCAGTGAGGTGCTCAGAGAGGCTCCACAAAGGAGAATCTGCAGAAACTTGCGTGCGGCAGAAGCCAATCAAGGGAGTTCGTCTGGGATCCGGGCCAGACCCAGGCACTGGGTCTGCATTGCTCCTGTTGTCCACCTTAGCTGCCAGAGTCTGCTGTAGCCTTGTTCATCCACACTAGTCAGGGAGGAGACAACCCGCACAGCCTTCATTTTTTCCCTTGACCCCTACATCACCCACTCCTCCTGACAGCCTGCTGGGACCATAAGCTACTGTAACATGCCTGTCCTTGCAGACTTTCTGTGTCAGGAAACATATGCAGTTTGGCTAGTGTGGTCCCTCGCAGATCGTCAGCTTCTTAAGATCACAAATATATTTAAACATCACCAGCACAGGAGGCTAGTAAACCCTAAAGATGCGATGCCAGGCTGCCAAAGACTTCTAGGGGCGCGATGATGCCCAGACACATGTAAATGAAGCACACAACCTTATCTGTGGGGTACACAGCCAGGAGCTTGCCCTTTCTATCCAGAAGACCCTAGGTCAGTGCGATTCAGCAAGTATAGGTGATGTTAGCTGCTGCTGCTCCTCATTACCAAGCTTCTCTGCTTGCCTCTTGACTTTGCCATCAAATCTGACTTGAGAAGAAGCACATGTCTGTGTAACATCAGCTGCTAAAATTAGCTGCAGCACAGAATAAATGTCTGATATGTGCCCTTCAGTCCCACACTGGAGTTCAGAAGATGCCAGAGTACCTTCTCCTAACTTACTCAAAGACCCAAAGCATTACAGCTTCAGCCTCAGGACAATGTTGTCTGCAAAGGATCAGAAGAACTGGGACACTAGGATGCTTTACACACTTCAACACATGCATGTAGACAGAAGAGAGGTAAAAGAGGAATGGACAAAATTAGACGTGTCCTTCTTCCATCTCTTCTCTTTCCATCATACCAGGAGAAAGCCTACAGAATTGAGACTTCTAGAGATACCCAACACCTGAGCTGGCATTTTCACTGATGCCTTCTTCCCCTGATCCTTCTTACTTTGCAGGTAACAATCTCTACAAAACAAGAGGTTTGGATGCTCATTTCCTCAATCAGTAGCACTGATGTAGTGTTCTGGCACTGATCATTGGCTGACCTTGCATTTAAAGTGTGCCTTCTCCCAACTGCTAGTTTGTGTTCTAGCAGAAGTCTCCTGTTAATTGCAGCCACTCCTGAACAGATCTGACTATTGCCTTAAGCAACTTTTTTTAGTAACCACATTGAAATAAAATGAGCATCAGGCTGGTGTTATTGCACCTGGGAAGAAACAGAAGATACACACCCTTCACAAAAGAAATCAGGAAGTCCTCACTGACATCAACAGGGTTGCATGTTGAAATTCCCCCACAGACCCATCTGAGGCCCTGGAGCAAGTGAACTCCCAGGCACAGAAGTCCTCCAGAGGGGTTCCAGGAAGCTATTCCATCTCTGAGGAGAGCAGAAACACTGGGGATTGCTTTTGATCCAACAGATCTCCTTGGTTCAGTGCTTCCAGCAAGAAGCAGAGCGGAGCCCTGATAGGGAAGCTTGCCCTGTGGCACTGTGTGTCCCAGCTCCTGGAATGTTTTCTGGGACATGCAGAAATGTGTCACTGGAAAATTAACCCACTTCAAAAATGCAGAGCTTGAGCCCAAGATCCAAGCCAAGCCCACACAAGTCTGGAAGATGACATACATGTTGTTGAAGGCAGGGGTAATGTCTATTCACCTCACAAGGGTGGCCAAAACACAGTCTGATGGGTGCATGCCCCTCTCATACCTCCTGGCAGCCTAGGGAGGAGAGGACTAAAGGAATCTTCTTGTCCAGGGGTTACTCATCCTACTGCCTTCCTCCCTTGTACTGCTTAACTTTTCCAAGGACCCAGAATAGTCAACCCTCTTGACTTTTCTTCCTAGGTCTACCCAGCTTGATGCATTACCTTGGGCATGCCTTCTTTTTCTTCTGTATACAATCATTACCTTCTTGTAAGCCCCGTGATCTACGGACATTTGACCTCCTCTGGATGCTTATAAAGTGCCTGGAATTGCCCAGACAGCATGACCCACACAACAGATATTATTAGCAGAGAAACAATTTGCAAGTTCAGGATAAATCTCAGAACCCTCCACTTTGGCCAGGCAGCCTCGACTGCTCTAAGAGATGTGTGAAAACCCAGGCCAGTCAAAAGACAAAAAGCTGTAAAGGCACTAGACAGGCACTCTGCAGTTCCTTGCCAGTTCTGCTGCAAGCAGTAGCTCCTGCACAATAGGAATGCTGTTCAAAGGAAAGATCCCTGCAGAGGTCTCCCAGCTACGTCCAAGTGACGTGTGCTGAATTTCAGGGGCTTCTTTAAGGCAAGATGGGAGGCTGGCTCTGATGCAGTTGAGTTGCACTGCTGCTTCTGTTTCCCTTGGTAATTGCAAATCTATTTCTGAGCAGCACAAGTTTTTGCTGGGCAGAAGAACTGGAAGAGTCAGCTGTTTAAGAGAGTCCTTACTTACAAAGCACACTTTGAGAGGACTGCTGGCAGGAGAAGGTAGGGGGTGGGAGGGGAGTAGGGAGAATGAACCCAGATCAGTTCAGTCAAATATGGGAGGCAAGCAAAGAAAACTGCTCCCTGCAGACTGACACCAATGTCCTCCTGACTGTTTCCTTTCGAAACCTTGTGACATGGCTACAGAACACACTGCCAAGAACCAGCAGCCCCTCGTAAAAGTGTGCTGGTTTGAGGCTCATTGGAATATTCTAATGAGAGAAATTAGACCATTGGTTGCCAAAAGAAAATAATGATAAAGTCTATATTGCTCATTGGCTTTTTATCCCTCTCAGCAAAGCAAAGTGTAAACAATTTGTCCCTCTTTAGCCTCAGAGCTCTTGCTCCTTTCACTTCTCCTTTGCTCCACTCTAGTATCTTCCACTACCAGATAACAAAATAAGTTTTGCTGTTTGGTTGTCTGTCTGGGAGAGAGAGAGGATGGCTTTGAGCCCCTGCTAGGCTGCTTGCTTTGTCCAGGAGGGAGTTT
>VWYK01074386.1:317-13050 GCA_013399775.1 Semnornis frantzii
ATTCCAAGGACAAACGTCCATTTGCTCCAAAATAAAACTCTTGATGTGTTCTTCTGTTACATTAAGACCATTTACATTGCAGACATTTATGTTGCAGACAACCAGGTTGAGAGGTTTTAGGGATCTTCACTATCAGGTGAGTTCTCAGTCTCTTTCAGGTATCTCACCAGCCAGCTACCAACATCAGGTGTCACTGAAAATGGAAACCACATATGGGCTTTGTATCTTCCAGAAATACTTAGCTTTATGAAAAAAGTCTTTCTCTGCTTCATCCAACCTACTTCATAATCAAAGATTGATTGTATTAGTGAACACTTACCCTATCCTAATCCACTAGTTATTACTGTGGACCTGTGCACATGAGAAAAATTAACTACTTCTTTGAAATTGTGTCTCCTTATATTTATGCAGAAGATCATATATGTGAAGTCAGCTATACAAACTCATGAGCCTGATGATAAACTCAAAAGGTTGCTTTCAGTGCTGTTACTGCCAAGAGATTCAAAAGATATGCCTGGAGCCACAATCCGTGGTCCCCAAAGAAGGTCTGAAGGCTTACACGAGTCTATAAGAAAAATAATCTATTTCAATAATATTGCCCTTTTTAGGCCAAAATAAACTCTGTAAGGTGCACCGATTTTGAGGTCTGGTTTGCCTATCTTAACTAAAAGTTTATGCACTGTATCTCCTTTGTTGAGCAAGGATGTATCCCAAACTGTTTTGTCTGAATATTCTGTGTAAAATTCAGAACAATTTATTTTGTAATTTGTCTATGATAGTAGCTGGGAATTTTGGCAGAGAGAAACAGCTTTCCATTATAATTTTGTGGGTAACTGAGTCAGAATGGCCACTGCAGTTGCTAACTGCCTTGGAAGCAGACCACAGAACATCCTGGAACTGGTCCATGTCTATTTAAAATTACTAGTTATAGTAGTCTGTTTTAAATTATTTTAAATTATTTTAAATTGCTGGGTTCGAACAGCCTGTCACAATCCTTTGGCCAATAAGAAACCCTCATCTGCTTTCCCTCATTGAAAGAAGGAGGAAAAAGAACTTACTTTTGTGCTTTGCAGACCTACTAAAAATACTGTAACAGTAGTTTTGAGGTAGTGGTTATTAGGTTATTTTCCTTCCTGTGGTTTTATGAGGTGAAGTGAGAGATAGGGCTGCATAGATAACACAAATAGTAAACTGTTTTAAGGTCTGGTTTCTGATCCCCCACTCATTGATACAGTAAAAGTTGTAGTACCAGAGCTAAAGCTCGAGTTTGACAGTTTTCATTTATTTTACTTTCAGTGTTCCAGATAAAGACTTCTGGGAAGAGTTAAAAATCCCACAGTGCGGTGTAAAGCTGACAAAGCAAGAGAAAACGAGAGGAGAATAATATCAGAGCTCATAGGCCTCCAGTTCTAACAGCTCTGCTCCTAACACTTTCTTCATTCATTTAAGCTTCCAGTAAAGTCTCCCTGTGTTTACTTGTAACTTAAGAAACTATCCCTTAATCCCATCCCTTCCTATTCTCTGTCATTCTCTTGTTACTTATCTTTTAAAAAGCTTCCTCACTCACTTTCCACCCCCAGCCTGGCTTATTTCTTCCATATTAATAATAATCTTAGTACTGAGCACTTATATCGCTCTCTACATGTTCAAAGTGCTGTACAAACCTTAGCTAATTAATCCTCACAACACACTCCCCTCCCTCTGTAAGATAGGTAAGTATTATTATCTCACTTTTACAGATGGGGAAATTGTCGCAATGACTCAGTGGCAGAGACACAAGCACAGTAACCTTGTTCTTGCAACTTCTGTTTTGAAAATACCTTCTCCAACCCTACTTGCCTCTATAAATACCTTCCTATCTCCTTTGTCTCCTAAACTGTCGAGACAAATCCGCTGCCTACTCCTGCCGCCACAGCTCTCTTTATTGTTGCCATCTCTTTCGCTCCCTCAGACACCTCCTGCAGGAGCTTTGCCAATGCATTGCACCTCTGGCTCTTTGAATACCTTCTTCTTACAGATGCAGTTTTCATCTCACTTCCACCAGACAAGATGAAAGTAACCTCTTTCCAGCCTCACCAGTTTGTGTCTCTTCTTTGTTTCTGTCCCTGGATCACATAAAGATCAATGTGTAGCTGCCTTAACAGAAGGCTGCCTATTAGAGATTTTTATCAAGATAGCCTGAATTCTCTCTTCATCTTTTCCTAGTACCTTGGCATTTCTGAAGGTGCCCTGTACCAGCAGCAAAACAGCAGGCATAGGATTGTTGGTAGATTTTATGCCCTTTGCATACATGCAGCTCCCACTTTGGCCACAGTACTACTCCAGGGGACCATATTTTGGTTCACATGCAATCCACTGCTTTTTGCTTTCTGTTGGTGAGCTGTGACTTACTTCTTAGATCAGGACACTGCTTAATCACTGAAGATGCCAACCTATTCCATCTGCCAGCACTGTGTGCCCTGAACCACCTTCCTAGGATCTGGTATTTTGATGCTCAAACAACTTCCACAAAGTAATTGTCTTGAATGTGGCCCTGAAGAGCAAGTGGATTGATTAGGGGTATTCTTAAATTTGGGAAAGAAGTGTTCACAGTTATAATGTTATAAGGAAGCATATACAAGATTTAATTGCCTGTGGAGTTGCTTCCCTGTTCCTGCACATTATAATCAGATGATCCTTGCTTTCATGCCCCTGTGACCACCAAATATGTGCATCACTTGAAACGCTGGATCAAACTATTCAGATATTATCCTTGATTTTCTCTCTCTCCAGAGTGGTGCACTTGGTCCTACTGACCAAAGATAGATTCTGATAGTGTGCATAACTATCTTGCTTAGCCGCAACAGTTAAGTTTTGCCAATCTCTTTTTTTTTCCAGACCAAGCAATTAGATATGTTTAGCTGAACCTGCTCTTTAAAGAACTCTGCTATAATGTCATGTCCTGTGAGGAGTAGTCTGTTTAAGGGATCAGTGCTCATTTTGTCATTTTCTGTTCTGTCATGACATGGTACCATACCTCTGCAGGTGAACTATCAGTCTCTATGGTGCTATATTGAGGATTTTTTCTTTTATGCCTTTGGATACTTGTTTTGTTGAAATTCCACAGAAAGTTCTTAACATGCTCATAGTAGTGAGAGGCAAGCCACAAAGAACTGAACAGAAAGGCACATCTCTTTTGTCATCTTCTGTGTGCGTCAGTATCATAGGGGTCAGAGACTGGGACAAAGAAACCTCTGGCTTCTTGCAGCCAAGTTTTACCAACCCATACCCACTTGTACTGCTGACTTTTTCATGGTTTTTTTATCAGTTTGGTTTATACATGCACTGTCAGTCCATTAATTTGTCATGCATTGGGTCCTCACCTTCTGTGAAGAGTGAGCAAGGAAAATGACCTACATCAGCAATGTTCTTCATGAGTCGTCTCAGTGTCAAATGTTACTTACTCAGTGCTTGGCTTGATTCCTGCAGCTTGAGGTGATGGGATCTATGTGCATCTGAATGACCTGGTTAAGCACTTGTTCAGGTTTAGTAAGGCCACTGCTATGCTAGGTTACTGGGCCACAACATAGTGGCATCACTGCATAATTCTACATAACTGTTTGTTCTCAAAATCACAGGAAACTTTGAATACCACCTTCCTACCTTGTGCCCTCCTTCTAAATAAAATGAACACTAGAAGGTGTAACCCACAAACCTCTCCCAAGAGGCCATTCACTCTGTTTATGATTGGCATGACTTCAGTAGGTGAATGGTCTCACCAGTTTACCACCCATGCACTTTTGCGGGTGCTCTGCTTCCTGCTCAGCAGCAGCAGCCTCTGGGTAGAGACCTCTGTGCCTCACAGTACCTTCCAGAGGAAATGACCTTGAATACTAGGTCTAACTTCATCTCTCTTCATCTGCTCCTGTCCTAACCTATTTTTTTACTAGCTTTTCACTATAAAAATGAAAACCAGCTACTCAGGCTAACAAATAGTTGGATTGTTTGCTTGAGGAATCAGAGAGCTGTTTTCCTTAAGGACCACAGGTTATTTTTTGGCTTTAGAGCCTCTTAAACCTGCGTCTGGAAGTCTGTATTATTATCTGAGAGCTGGAGCCATTGTTTGTGGCTCTGGAAGGTTGTTTTGCCCAGTGGTGAGTGCAAAGATACTTAATCTTTTCTAAGACTCCTGACCACAACATTCGAAATATTCTTTGTGCCTTCTGACTACTCTGTGGGAAACCTACATATGAAAAAATCAAAAGGAATCAAATGAGCTCAGCACTAGGCGCAGGGAGAGAGACTTCTACAAGCACCTGAATGCCATCTCTTGGTGTTCACATGCCCTCGGCCACTTGAGTAGATAATGATTTTTTTCACCCTTCTTTCCTACATACCAGAGAATCACAGGGCTATGGTATTAATCCATGTGTATGTGTTTACTCATACCTATTTACCATGAGTAGTTACTGCTATCTGCTAGAGTGGGTCCTGGGCCTTCTAGATGCTCATTCAGCTAGGTGTCTGTCAAATACTATTGGAAAACAATGACTGAGTGAAACCTGTTCATTGCTGGGTTTTTTTCAATTGTATTTTCACAAGGAATTGTATTCACTGTTTCACTGTAGAGCTCTAAAGTACAACTGTGATGGAAAATTTAGATTATCTCTAATTTTTTTTCCCTTTTCCCCATTTCCTGTGGATGGTTTCCTATTTTGAAATTCCTTTTTTATTTCCATTTTCTAAATTCAAATGCTGTTTGGCTTTCCCAGGAAAAGTGTCAGCTTAAGCAAAACCCACATTTAAGGGAATTTTTTTTTTCAAACATTACTACACTCCTAGTTATCTCTTTAACTCATAACAAGTTGTATAAGGGCCCCACATAAAGAATTTTGACAGGGAGAATTTGCTCTCTAAAAGTATTTAGTTGTCTTTTTGAAAATGCTCCAAGAATAGCCCTACTGACACCACCAAAGCCCACAGCATCCTTTTGGAGAAGGCCACCATGCAGCTCTCCATACAGACTCAACATTGATGTCTTGCTGGAGTTCTGCGGTTCTGCTTTAGGGAAGTATACAGGCAGATGCTTCATGGTACAGTTAGGTCTCTCAGAGTTAAGACAGGGACTTTAAGCTGTCTAGCTTGTGTGCCAACAACAGCAAAGGTGCAGGCACACTAGATGCAGCTGCTTGGAGCTGTACTTTTCACTTGAATGATTACCTTGTATCGCAAACTATGTTACTAGATCTTCATTGCCCTTGGGACCTGTTTGCTGTGTTTGTGTGCCTTGCAGTCAGACCTGCTTTCCTGTAATCATGCTCTCAACATCCACTGTTCCCAGAGCTGGGCAAGTCCAACCACAAGCTGCCCAGTGAGGCAGTACTGACACACAGCCCACACTGACAGAAATGCTCAGAACATCCCTTGGCACAATTTCCTCATATGCAGCTATGAAGACCCATCAGATTTTTTAAAGACTTTTTTTTTTGAGACATGTAAGACATGGACCTGCTTAAGTGGGTCAGGAGGAGAGTCACAAAGATGAACAGGGTGCTGGAGCACCTCTCCTATGAATACAGGCTAATAAAGTTGGAACTGTTCAGTCTGGAGAAGAGAAAGCTTCAGAGAGACCATATATCAATCTTCCAATTCTTAAAAGGGGCCTTCAGGAGAGACCGGGAGAGACTCTATCAAGGAGTATAGTGATAGGACAAAGGGTAATGGTTTCAGACTGAAAGAGGGTAGATTTAGATTAGGTATTAGGGAGAAATTCTTTACTGCAAGAGTTATTTAGGGAAGCTGTGAATGCCCCATCTCTGGAAGTGTTCAAGGCCAGGTTCTATGGGGCTTTGGTCCAGTGGAAAATGTCCCTGCCCATGGCAAAGGATTTGGAAGCAGACAATATCTAAACTCCCTTCTAATTTAAACCATTTTATAATACTATGATTATTAAGTACTTTGCTGGATTAGAGCTAAATATTTAATAAAACCCAATGTGAAGTAGCAGAAAGAATCACTGAGTTTCAGGGCTGCTGCAGACTGCCTGTTTTCAAAGAATAATGACAGTAACTACATCTCTTTATTCCACCCATATTCTGCCAGGTTGTCTAAGACTGCTGTGTGGACTGCTGGTAATTATACCCAGTATTTACCTCTCAAAATACTGAATGTTTCATTCAAAAAAATTTCAGTGGTAAAGGATTTTTTATCTTTTCCAGCTTCTTGTGTAGTGGAAATAATTTCTTAACTGATTTGCTAGCAAAGTAGAAAGTCTTCACAATTTTTAAAGAGTAAAATTTCTCTTAAAAGTTATCTTATATGACCAAAACACGAACATTTCATTCAGAGAATTTATTAGCTTGAGTAAGCTGCCATTCAGACTACAAGTTTATGTTTAAATAGTAAACAAAGAAAGGAAAAAATAGTCTAGAGAAGTCAGTGCTTTGTATCTTATATGCTTTTGCAGTTTATTTTTGTTCTGGTAAGCAGATGCTTTGAAAACCGTTCAGCTGCAGTTCAAAGGTCAGTACTGGGCCAGTCGATATGTCATACAAAGCTCCAAATCAATGCCCTATGAAAGGAGGCTCAGCACCTTCTGCCTAAAAAAGTGTCTAAAATAGAACTTACTTCTCAGACTCAAGATACCCTGGGGGATTTCCTTCCGTGTGTTCCTGATGAAGGAGCCCATCATGATACTACAGTAATTGCTAATCTTTTAACCACCTATCCATGTGCTGAATTTTGTGATTTAAGTAAGCATATTGATAACCAGCCCTTGCTTTTTTTGCACATAAATGTTAGGGTGCTAGGCTTATATTTTCTACATAAAAGATCGGCAACTTTATTACCCTCAAAAGGTGGTTCTTAGGGTCCAAGACTGGAATTCATCACGCTAAGTATGGTTATTTACTTTATACATTTATGCAGTGTATCAGCCACAGCTTTGACAGTGCTCTGCAATTTTTTTTTTCACATAAAGGCATTCAAGTCTAAGAAATATATTCATACCTGCTGTCAACAAGTGCAACTCCCTTGGAAAGCTCTGAGCTAGTGACGTGAACAGCAGCATAAATTTTAGGTCTAAATTGGTCAGAAAATCTGTGAAAGTGGGCATAATTTGCATGCTGAGGACTGAAAGAGGGAAAGTAGCTAGCAAAAAAAAAAAAAAAGAGTACAATTAAGTAAGGGGGAGGGGAATAGAAGGTCTGCTGGCTTGAGTGCAGTGCCTCAAATTTGATTCTGAATTCAGACAACTACAAGCAAATGTAAATGTTAGATTTAATGCAACTAGCTATTTATACTGGAGTGAACACACTTTCTCTACCTGTTATTCTCATTACTGTGCTAAAGGATGGACCAAAATATGTCATGTCTAGGCTGGCAAACATTCAGCACATACCTGTATATATGTTTCCCTGTTCTCCCAGTGGTCTCTCTAGTATAATTAGAAACATACTGTTTATGGAAAGGAAATCTTGAGAAATGGAAAACAATTTTCTCAGTCACCTTTAACATGTTTTGGGGGTCTTTTGCTTACAAACACCTTTCTTGTGTTCCACGCTGCTGTGATAGATCATGGAAGGTGAAGAATGTGTCACAGAAGGATCACTTCTTTGGTACCTACTGGAAGGAAATGTCTAAGACCTGTGTAGTGAAATGAAGGCAGTATTTGGATTGCTAGCAGCAACTGCTCAGCTTGGGTGCTACCATGCCCCCAGGCAGCCCCTGGCCCAGCAGGATGATTTGGTGTATCTGAGGTAGCCACTTCTGAAACCATTCAAAGCAGCTAGGACCCTATGTCACCCCACTGCCTGAGGAGGTCACTGAAACTCCCACCTACTGATCACCTGGGAAACCTCTCAGTGTAGATCTGAATAAGTGTTGAACTTCAGTCACCTTCATCCACTTGAAATCCAGAGCACTGAGTCCTCTCTTGAGAGCAAGCAGTTAATGATGGAGGAGGAAGAGGCAGCAGCCACTTCAGAATAACTTCATTGTTTGAACACTCTTACAAGAAGTGGGAAACGTGGATTTTAAGCCTTTCTTAGACTGAAGGGGTTTCAGCCACAATTCCCTTTCCTCAGAGCTTATCCTACCCAGCAAGCTAGACAACTTCTTCATTCTGCTCACTATGAGAGGTCACAGAGCAGAGAGAGAATAGGTAAGAGGGAGCTTGATTTTGCAGCCCATTGCCGAGGGCAGATATGAGAGAGTCCTGAGGCTTGGTCCCAGCTGTCACTGCTGTTTAAGTATTCTTTACTGTTAATTTTTAATACAGACACTCATACAGTCAAGCAGCCATGGTTGTCAGACTGTGGAGACTGTAGTGTCTAATTCTGCCTGAATTTGTATTAAGTGCCAAAAACATGTGAACCAGATACTGCCCTAAGCCCTGAACCTGTCGCATCAAATAATGAGCACCTGAGACTGTAGCACCTTGGCTGCCTGTTTAGGAGCAGAGTTGTTCAAGGCCTTCTGCAAAGGTAATTGAGAGAGAAAGGAAACCTGCAGAGCAAACATGAGTCCATTCTTCATCTGAATCACATTCTGGAAGCACCTCTTCTTTGTTGGTTATAAAGGGAGCCTAGAATGACATTGTTCCCCAAATAAGCCTCTCTGTTGAATTTAGCATGTCCAAATCATAGGAATTTAATTTCTTTCTCCAGTTGTTTTGCAAGTTTTTGCTGTTAGTTTCCTTTGTGTTCACCTCAGAATGGTGTGCACCACTGGAGAAGGATAGAACAGAATTGTCTAGGCACAACCTAAGTCTCAAGGCTGCTACCTAGCACCAGACTTTCAGGGTGAAGTGTAGGAGGTTTTTAACCTTCCCTTTGCCTCAAGGAATCTGTGGACAGAAAAGCCCTCGCTCTTTTGTGAGAGAGTACAGGTTACATTGGAAAGGTGCACTGCACAGCCAGTACTGAAATGTAATGTCAGTCGGCTACTCTGCGTTTATGCTATTAAACATATCTTCTCCATCAAAGCACTGGCAATTTCAAAGTGTACAATGCATTCTTCATGCTCTTTTGTTTTCACCTGAGAACATTTTCACTATTGCAGACAGTGGCTCTCCTAAAAAGTAAGAAGTTCTAAAAAGGCACCAACAATGTATGCAACACTGCTGGCTTGCTGGTGTAGCTTGTCGAATGGCACATAGTGGAGCACCTCAGACATCCCCTTTGATTTATTGTATGATTGAGAAGAAACCAAATTCATATTATTAACATGCTTATTGAAGAGGTGAAGAAACTTACGACTGTGAGAATGCAACTTGGTATACTACCATTTAGCCAAATATATAGAGGAAAGATGCCTGCAAATATTTCAAAGGGATGTCTGTGTTACAGGAATAATTCTGAAGCCATAAGGTCTTTCGAGGCAGACACTGCACCTTGCTATATGCTTCCAAAAGCCCTTGTTTCTGGCTGGGGCCTCACGTCATTTTTGTAATACTAATGGCAACAAAACCACAATTAGGCCACTATAAATTGTTTTCATTAGAATTCATTTCATAGAATCATAGAATGGTAAGGTTGGAAGGTACCTCAAGGATCATCTAGTTCCAACCCCCTGCCATAGGCAGGGACACCTCCCACTAGTACAGGTCACTCAAGGCCTCCTCCAACCTGGCCTTGAACACCTCCAGGGAGGAAGCAGCCACAACATCCCTGGGCAACCTGTGCCAGTGCCTCACCACCCTCACTGGAAAGAACTTTCTCCTAACATCCATTCTAAATCTCCCCTCTGCAAGTTTAAACCCATTGCCCCTTGTCTTGTCATTACAAGACCCTGTAAATAGTCCCTCCCCAGCCTTCCTGTAGGTCCCCTTCAGATACTGGAAGGCTACTCCAAGGTTTCCTTGAAGCCTTCTCTTCTCCAGGCTGCAGAGCCCCAACTCTCTCAGGCTGTCCTCATAGCAGAGCTGCTCCAGCCCTCTGATCATCTTCATGGCCCTCCTCTAGACCCACTCCAACAGTTCCATGTCCTTCCTGTGCTGGGGGCTCCAGAACTGCACACAGTACTCCAGATGGGGTCTAACGAGAGCAGAGTAAAGGGGGAGAATCCCCTCCCTTGCCCTGCTGGCCACACTGCTCTTGATGCAGCCCAGATAATAATGTCACAGAAATGACTTATCAACCTTTATATCTCCTTTCTCATCTAAAGGAACTGTTAACCTGTTAGTGAGAACTAAATAAAGGTCATGCGCTTTGAATCCTCTGATTATGTCCACATATTCATCATGACCATAATGATCCTGTCATCTGGAGTAAACTATTCATAGCCTAACTGGCCAAGGGAAACTTCTGTAGGAGCTGGTCATGACACAGTTGCTGTCTCCCTGCAGGTAGTCTGCCATGTAACTTTTTCTACAATCTGGGCGCAAAATTTGAGGCTTTTTAATTTCCGGTGCTTTTGAGATTTAGGAGCTCTGCTTCCTGATTTTTCTAGGCTGATATATGCTTTTGTAATATTGAGGTAGGATTGCTGATGATACATCTCTCAGACCTCAAAGGGCTCGAATGTAAACCATCCTTTTTTGGTGATCAGTTCAAGAGCCATGTCAAGAGTGTGTGACTGCTTATTTCAGTATATCAGTTGACTTTACTGCAGGAATAATTAGCACTGATTGGAGATGAAGTACTAGGGAAGAAGCAAGTATGTACTTGTTTAATCTATAACACAGATACCTCTTGCTGTGGATAAAGAAAATACAGACCTCTTTGATTTTCTTAAACCTCCTCCTTCTCTGCTATCTTTACAACCTTTTGAAATGATGACAGTAGAAAAAATTGGGCAAATCTGTTCCCTCCTGTACTAATTTAAATGTGAGTTTGAACAATTATTCATGTTAATAACTTCTGGGTAAATCTACCATCCTTGCCAAAAAGCTCAGACAGAAAAACAGCAAAGGTAACAGCTGAAAGCTGTTCTAAATGAGGAAATTCCCCCCAGGGCAGAGCTTTCCCTTCTTTTGAGATCCTTTCTGTACTGGTAGGGGTGGTTTTGTCTATGGATTCTGGCAGCTTCCCTTCTCCTTGTTTTGTGTGCCAATGTGTTAGGAGAATCATTTCATTTAGCTATTCTTGTTTCCTGGTACAAATTTTCAGATTATTTCACCAGCATTATTTAGTAATTAGCACATCACCTTCTGTGTGGAGTGCTGAAAAGATTGCATTTTAGCAGATAGGATCAACTCAGGAAGAGGATAAATTTCTTCCTAAAAATAGCTATTTCAAAAAAGTATACTGAAGTTATCAAGAATTTCATCATCTGTGTGCTAATTCCATCTGTGAATCTTTATTGATATTGCTGTTACTGTTATCATTAATCACTACAGTTGCTTTCTATTACTTCCTTTACTTAGGTATTGTTACCTCTTGTATCTCTGTGAACAAGCAAACTTTTGTCTCCTGATACCTAAAACTCAGTGTCTCTGCCTCTGCTACCCTAAGATATCCCAGAACATCTGTAAGCACACACCATTGGACCTCCTACCTGCTTTACATCCCTCCAGATGCTCTATACATAACCTGGGTCCATGCCTGGCAGGGAAGATGCTATGAAGCACCTGGAGCTTGTGCCTACTGTGCCGATGGCTGCACTTGCAGGTTCAGAAATAAGGGTGCAGGTAGGCTTATGCCAGCAGCATCAGGATCCCCATAAAAGCAGTAAAATCCTAAAGCCACTGATGTGTTTGTTGGTGTCAGGATTTAAGCCAAAGCCTTTCTCCTGGTGTAAAAGCTGGAGTGGCCTCCACACAGCAGTTCTGAAGGCAGAGTTATGTACAGAGACAGGAACTGCTGCATGATCCTTCCTGTTCAGAATTTTTGGCTTATTATAATCTGTGGATTTTTTTTCAGACATGAGGTCACTCCCACACCTCTTCTCTTACAGTCTGTTTTCTCCGTGTGGCTATGTGCTTGACAAACAATGTCTCATTGTTTTGTGACTCCACTGTGCTTCAGTAATGCAGATTATAGGTTCTCCTCCAATGCCTGGCAACCTGCTTTTCATTCTTAGGCCTCCTGTAATGGTGCATAGACATTAAAAAGAATTTTATCATTATCTACATACCAGTGTTTATTTAGTTCCTTTATTTGATACTATTATTTTTATACAACCTTCTCCCTACGATCTTATCCATATGGCATGGATTTTAGTTGTATGAGCTTTAGCAAGGTATTTTTGTATTCCTCAGTCTATCTCTAACTCTTACAGTTTTTTTTTTATCCTTGGGTGTTACCAATTCTAAAAAGTGCCATTACCTTTAAATCTCCAAAAGCTGTCTTAGTAGGACTTCAGTGCTTCTCAGCACCAGTTTTATTCCGCTTGTGGTTTAAATAAATACAGAAAACAAGTAGTTTACCAAGGCAGTAATCTGATTTAATTTTGGTTAGCCAAAAAATCTACCCTCCCTGTGCAGGTATTCTCTTTTAAAGAGTAACCCAGATACCTTACACATATATTTATTTCCTCTTTCTAGCACCTTACCCCCTAAAGTGAGGACCTTGACATCTCCTGTCCTTACCATGCCAATTTATATGGTCCATGCAAAGAACCATCAGAGAGCACTACCCAGAGATCTGCAGCATCAATGTTTGATGATATGTGCATAGATTTATTTCTCTCTTTTGTTAGGAGCACAGACACCCGCTCTGTCTACAAATCTAGACCTTAACCTGCATAGCCTAAGTCACAGAAGTACTGATATTTCTATGTGACTGAAATCAATATTGCAAAACCTCATCTGTAC
>VWYK01074390.1:0-25063 GCA_013399775.1 Semnornis frantzii
GCCTCAAACCAGCACATTGCTGCATCTGAGGAGTCTTAATTTCTTATAGTTTCACCTTAGAATTCTGTGCATTGCTTTTAGGATTTAAGAAGCAGTACTCCATGTTTATTGCTTGTAACTCAGAGTATTTGAATGTGTAACTGTTATTAAGTGCATTTAGTGGTTAAAAATATTTGGATTTCAACGTTCTGCTAATGCTTAATCTTTTTATTTTAGTGGTAAACAGAGAAGTTGACCATGACAACCTTCCTGGAATTTATCCAGCAGAATGAGGACAGAGATGGAGTTAGATTCAGCTGGAATGTTTGGCCTTCGAGTCGTCTCGAAGCCACAAGAATGGTGGTCCCAGTGGCTGCTCTCTTCACGCCGCTGAAGGAACGGCCAGACTTGCCTCCGATTCAGTACGAGCCAGTTTTGTGCAGCAGGACCACATGTCGAGCTGTTCTGAATCCATTATGGTAAATCTAATACCTATTTTATGCCATACAAGCAGTCTTTAGAATAGTGCCAGTTAAACTCTGCAAAAGATCTGGTGTTTGTAAGTTTAAATGTTCCTCACATGAGCATGCAGCTCAGACTTTCAGGTCTTTGAAGTTGCTGCATATGTAACATACATGCTTAAAACGTAGCTTTCATTTAACCAGTCTTTTCCGTGCACTTCATTTAATAAAGTATGTAATTTTTCTGACATTATACATCATGTAAGTTAATATAGTCCTGTATTTGGACTCTAGAAAATTACTTGAGTTAAAAGTTACTATGCTGTATCTACAGGTGGGTCCTGCTATCGTATTTATTACTGACCTTAGTTCATTTGTAGACCAAAGCACATTCGCTGCTTTAGTCTACCAGAGCAGAAACTGTAAGATGTAATGGATTGATAGATCAGAAGTAGGCATGAGAGAGTGCTGAAAACTGTCTAAGTTCTGTAACTTAGATTGCACAAATGATTATAGACTACTCATGGATAAAACTGGATGCAGAGGAAGTTTTTTGTGTATCATTTCAGTCAAAAAAGTATGAAATTTCTGTAGTGGCATTTGATAGGTATGGGCAAGTTACTGAGTTACAGTGAGAAATTAGACATGATATAAAAGATCCTGTAAAACAAATTCAGTTTTATGGACAAATTATCCCAGCTTGGGAGAAAAGACAATTTCAAAGATTGTGTTTCAATATTAAACAAACGCAGCGGCTCATTATGTTGGAAGTCTGACTTAGTGGAAGCTCACTTTTTCAGAAGCATTATCTTTTATTGAGGGCTGAAGGAAAAATAATGGAAAGACAAAGCTGTAAAGGGTCAGGCAGATCCCTGACATTACAGTGAACGGTACATTTTTCCTGTGTCATGTACGCAAGTCATGAGTGGATTTTTTCCCTTTGTTTTGTTACAAGCTATGATGAGAGGCTCTGTTTGTGGGGACTTTTGAAACCTGTGTGGAACATTATATTGTGATAGATAATCTGCAGCCCCTGAGATTGGTATAGGTAATTTGATCTCAATAGAGTTGTCTTTGTGTTTACAGCATGCTGGGATTAATCCAAAGATTTAATGATACTTTGAAAACACTTAGGCCCTGTAGACAGGGGAAAATGAGATAGCAAGGAGTGTACATTGAAAACATCTAAAGTTAACTTTCCTTTAAGATGTGAGTAGGACATCTGTATGGCATGAAGATTCAAAGTGGATTTTTTTATCTTAATTATCCAAATACTGATAAAAATGTAGATAAAAGGAGGTAGAGTCAATTGAAAAATCATTTATTTTCACAGAAGAGATAACTTTTAGGCTGGACCCTGTTTTTTTAGGGCATAATCTATATTCAGGATAGTCCCATGCTCTGATACCTAATAGGCATGGACTGAGAAAGCAGAAGAATGCAGAGACAAGCAGAGTTAGTGATTGGACTAAACCCATGCAGAACATCTCTAATAAAGGTGCTGAGTCTATAGATTTCTTATTTGTTCCTTGAAGACAATTCTTTAAAGGCAATAATTTGCCTGATCTGGCTGTGTAGGACTACAGTTATTTTGAATTTGAAGTATGGGTACATAGGAAAAAATATGTTAGAGTGTTACATTCTTGGGTTGGTGGAGGGAAATGAGTTGTTCATGCTATATAAACTTTCCTTTTGTATTTTTATAGCCAAGTGGATTATCGAGCAAAACTCTGGGCTTGTAACTTTTGTTATCAGAGAAATCAGGTAAGAGATTAAAGGATATAGAAAATCTTTTAAGGTAAAAGTGAAAATCCTAATTTTTCAAGTTGTAGTAGCAAACATATTTACAACATGAGAGTGCAGCTGCATCTTCAGAGATCACATTGAGATTTTTTTTTTTTCATGATTACAGCAGTGAACATCTGCTGCAAAGGAAAGTAGTCTGTGTTTTGTTGTACTCTTTTTTACTTATAGTTAATTTCTGTGTTTTTATTTGCAGTTTCCTCCTACCTATGCTGGTATATCTGAAATGAATCAGCCAGCTGAACTTTTGCCTCAGTTCTCCAGTATTGAATATGTAGTACAGGTAAAATCATTAGATAAAATCTTTAGCAGCTGTAGGCTTCCAATACACAAAAAGAATTAGTTTTAGAGTTATTTCTTCACTGTGTCTTAATGACTCTGAGTCTGTATGTGCATGTTAGTTGTTTGGAAAGAGAAACCAAAACTTCTTATAAGACCACAAGGATGGCTAATAAACATGGTTGAAACGAAAAAAGGGAGAGAGATCTCTCCTAAATACAAGATTCCTGTTTACCAGGAATTTAATTGTTTGTGCCCGAGGTCTACTTACTGCTGTTGCTTGCTCAAATGATTTCAGTTCAGGTTTGGCTGACCGTTGATTCCTCTGTCATTAATCATTTGAATTGAAGTTCCTTTTTGAATGATTGAGTGAATTTTAGTTATATCTGGTTTAAAGAAAGCATCTATATTCTGTTCAGGTGTTTGAATTTTAATAGTCACCCTTGAATAGAAATTAAAAAATGAACTTAATACTTCAAATAACAAACATTTACAATTGCAAATGTGATTTCCGAATTACATTTTGGAGGGTTAAGATTTGTAAGACTTCAATGAGACCCTCAGGTTATGAAGAGTGAACAATCAACAGAGATTCTACTTTTTTGCTGACTCTTGTAATGCAAACTAAAGTGGACATTTGCTCATGATTCTGTAGAAAGAATACAAAGAACTGATGATCTCTAGAGTAAAGTTACGAGGTAAAAGGCCACAGAATGTCATCAACGTGGAGTATTTTATAATTGTGAATATTTCCTGACTGTTATTGGAGCAATAAAATCTCCTAACATGTCAAAAGATTTGCATAATTTGCATATGCTTCAAAACCATCATGACATCCTGGAAGGACTTTTTTTCTGGTGTAGTAAGCTTTTCATTTTTGTGCAGAGTTCATTATGGTAGAGGTTTCATTCCCGTTTAGCCCTGGATACTGATTACTCCTTGAGAGAGAACTAAGTTAGATGGAACATTGACAGTATTGGTATGGTTAAAATGAAAACTTTTACAAAATGTGCTTTGTTCATTTTGGATCCTGTGAATACTGCAAGATTTGTTTTTCATGTGATTTTATTTTTTGTTTCTGAAGCGTGGTCCTCAGATGCCTTTGATATTTCTTTATGTTGTGGACACATGCATGGAAGATGAAGACTTGCAAGCTCTGAAGGAATCCATGCAAATGTCTCTTAGTCTTCTGCCACCAACTGCATTAGTAGGTCTCATTACCTTTGGTCGGATGGTGCAAGTTCATGAGCTTGGCTGCGAAGGAATTTCCAAAAGTTATGTCTTCAGAGGAACAAAGGACCTGTCTGCAAAACAGCTTCAGGTAACACACGAAAGCAAACAAAAAAGAAATCATCAAACTTATGATGAAGAACTTTAAACACTTTAAAACAAATTTCGTAATAAAATCTTATGTATTTGACTACAGGAAATGCTAGGGCTTACAAAAGTTGCTGTTTCACAAGTTGGTCGGGGTCCTCAAGTGCAGCAACCGCCACCTTCTAACAGGTAATGTGCTTAAAACTTCTAGAACATGCACCTTGACTGCAGTGATTTACCGGAAAATTTATATTTCATGCCAGTCAACTGACGGTCAAACCTATTGGTCAGGCATAGTCTGGACAGGATGGATTGATGGGCTGAGGCCAGTTGCATGAATTTCAACAGGGTCAAGTTCTGGGTCCTGCACTTGGATCACAACAACCCCACAAAACAGTACAGGCTGAGGGAAGAGTGGCTGTAAAACTGCCAGTAGAGAAAGACCTGGAGGTGTTGATTGACAGCTGGCTGAAGATCAACCAGCAGTGTGCTCAGGTGGCCAAGAAGGCCAACAGCATCCTGGCCTCTGTCAGGAATAGCATGACAAGCAGGAACAGGGAAGCCGTTGCCCTCCTGTACTCATCCCTGGTGAGGGCACACCTTGGATACTCTGTTCAGTTTTGGGGCCCTTGCTACAAGAAACATGGATTGTGTTCAGAGAAGGTGACAAAGCTGGCAAAGGATCTGGAGAACAGCTCTTATGAGGAATGCTCGAGGGAAGTGGGATTGTTTAGTCTGGAGAAAAGGAGGCTGAAAGGAGACCTTACTGCTCTTTACAACTCCCTGAAAAGAAGTTGCAGACCTCCCTGAATGGAAGTTGTAGTGAGGTGGGTGTTTGTTTTTTTTCTCCATAGTAACAAGTCGTAGGATGAGAGGAAATGACTTCATGTTGTACCATGAGGGGTTTAGGTTTGATACTAGAAGAAGTTTCTTCTGCGGCAGAGTTAATGAACACAGAAATAAGCTACCCAGGGAGACGGTTGAATCTCCATCCCAGGAGCTGTCGAATGGACACACAGATGTGGTGCTGAGGGACATGATTTACTACCTAGCACCAGACTTGATAGAGCTAGCAAGTTGGACTTGATGATCTTTTCTAACTGAAATGATTCTGTGATTCTAAACTAATTCCATGTATTTGTTTGCAGATTTTTGCAACCAGTGCAGAAAATTGATATGAATCTTACTGATCTTTTGGGTGAACTGCAGCGGGACCCGTGGCCTGTTCCACAAGGAAAACGGCCCTTACGTTCTTCTGGAGTGGCTCTTTCTATAGCTGTAGGGCTCCTGGAGGTAATAGCTTTAATTGAAGTTAATCATAGGGTTTCACTTAGTTTTATGAGCCAAAATTAGGACTTTAAATTAACAGCAGGTTTAACTTTAGGGAAGGAAAGAGTACAGCTCCTGCTGGAATCCTGTCAACGTGACAGATACCCACATTGCTATTTCTTGTGTTCGATTTGTCTTTTATTCCCTGCAGTGCACTTTCCCTAACACCGGTGCGCGTATAATGATGTTCATCGGAGGACCAGCTACACAAGGACCTGGCATGGTTGTAGGGGATGAATTGAAATTACCTATAAGATCATGGCATGACATTGAAAAAGACAATGCTAAATATGTTAAAAAGGGTACTAAGGTAAGAGGTGATCCTGAGATGTCTTATCAGTAATTAAATATTTACAGTGCCTGACAAGGTGAAATAGTGTTAGTCATTGCAAATATATAAAGAGATATGAATTGCGTGGTGGTGTTGTCTCTCTTAAGGAATTTCTGCAGAAAATTGAGTATACTCAACACTGGGTGAGTGTACTCAACACTGGGTGAGTGTACTCAACACTGGGTGAGTGTACTCAACACTGGGTGAGTGTACTCAACACTGGGTGAGTGTACTCAACACTGGGTGAGTGTACTCAACACTGGGTGAGTGTACTCAACACTGGGTGAGTGTACTCAACACTGGGTGAGTGTACTCAACACTGGGTGAGTGTACTCAACACTGGGTGAGTGTACTCAACACTGGGTGAGTGTACTCAACACTGGGTGAGTGTACTCAACACTGGGTGAGTGTACTCAACACTGGGTGAGTGTACTCAACACTGGGTGAGTGTACTCAACACTGGGTGAGTGTACTCAACACTGGGTGAGTGTACTCAACACTGGGTGAGTGTACTCAACACTGGGTGAGTGTACTCAACACTGGGTGAGTGTACTCAACACTGGGTGAGTGTANTCAGAGGGCTGCAGCAGCTCTCCTATAAGGACAGGCTGAGAGAGTTGGGGCTCTGCAGCCTGGAGAAGAGAAGGCTTCCAGGAGATCTTATAGTAGCCTTCCAGTATCTGAAGGGGGCCTACAGGAAGGCTGGGGAGGGACTATTGACAAGGTCTTGTTATGACAGGACAAGGGGCAATGGGTTTAAACTGACAGAGGGTAGATTTAGTCTGGGTATTAGAAGGCAGTGAGGGTGGTGAGGCACTGGCACAGGTTGCCCAGGGAGGTTGTGGCTGCTCCCTCCCTGGAGGGGTTCAAGGGCAGGTTGGAGGAGGCCTTGAGTGCCCTGTACTAGTGGGAGGTGTCCCTGCCTATGGCAGGGGGTTGGAACTAAATGATCCTTGAGGTCCCTTCCAACTTTACCATTCTATGATTCTATGAAGACAGCTGTTCAATGCAGTCTCTGTAGTTGGAGGAGGTTTAGGTCAGTGGGATTTAGGTATGCTTTGTCTCATTGTAAATGTACCTTGGGGCTGGTCAACTGCATCCAAAACCTATTGAATTCATCTTAACTGATTATAATGGGGGCTTAAACAATAAACTCAGTCATGTGCACCTGTCATTGTAGATCCTTGAGATCAGAGAGGTAAATTCAGTTCTCTGATCTAGTACTGAATGCAAATTTTAAGATGAAAAATCAGGGTAATTTTGTAGTTTAAATAGCAACCACTGGTCTCTCAAGTGTGAGGTTCTCAGATGGTCAGAAATAAACCCCAAGTGTTGAAAATTCCAATCTTACTTCAGGAAAAAAATGTCTTTTATCTTGCATTAGGTTATGATGTGATAATGTTGTTTTAGAAAAAAAATGTTAGGAGTTTAGGATTTAATATGAAGATGAGGAGAATTTGTGTCATAAGTTTCTCTCAACTGTATTTTCATCTTGGATTTTAGCATTTTGAAGCCCTGGCTAATCGGGCTGCAACAAATGGTCATGTTATTGACATATATGCATGTGCATTGGATCAGACTGGTCTTCTGGAGATGAAGTGTTGTCCCAACTACACTGGGTATGTGTCTATTCATTTTTAAGCATTATAGCAAATGCAGTTTTGGTTTTGTTTATCTTTTTCAGATTGTGATAATAGGAAGCACTTACTAAAAACCTTCTGCCACTTCAAAACAAAACCAAACAAAGACCTCTCCCCCTCAAAAAAATCCAACAACAATGCTCAAACCCTCTCTGATATATTGTGATGGTTGCATTGTACTGGAAGTTTGGAATTTCTCAGTCTGACAAATTTGTCATCACATTGAAGGGTTAATCAGAAGTGGATTAGCTGTTTTTATCAACTGCAATTTATCCTGTGCAGTGTTGCTAATTTTCAGTGTCTGTGTATGTAAGTAACAGGTTTCAGTAAAGGTATGGACCTGTCATCCTTTTTGTTGCTGTTCAGAGTGGCACAAACCCCTGTGTTACTCTTTCTTGTTTATGCTCTTCTGTACACTGTTGTTCGTAGGTTCAACTACTGTGATTATCAGGTACATCCATTGCACTTAATTTTTGCTCCCTCTATGCAGTTCTGCATTTCAGAGATTTTATTTTATTCCCTCCAGTTTATCTTGCCTACAGTTAATTTTAATGTGATCAAAGCAAATCCTAGTCTTTCTTGTGAAACCACTCCCCTCTTTTCTGTCGCTGTGGATGACACCCTCACTCTTCCTGTTTGCAGATCTGCTGTCTGGGATAGCTTTTGACTTGTATTCATGTGCCCAGTATCATTCATTTTGCATATCCTGGCAATTCTTCCTCCATATTTTTGCAAAGATTGTATTTTCTTTCTGAAAGTCTTTTCTACAGTCATAATATTTTATCTTTGCCTTTATCATCATCTTTTTTACATACCATTTGATTTTTTTAATTTTTTTTTTTTTTTAGATTAGACTTCTGTATCCAGTGTGGATTTTTTTTTTTTTTGTTTGCCAAGCTAATCTTTCTTGCTTGCTACTGCCAGCTCTGTCAATACCAAACTCACATAAAATTAAATGTAGTATCTTCGCTTATCAGTTTTAACTGGTGTATGTGTGTGTAACAGACCTCCTCAGTTGCCTGTTGATATCTTCATATGACAGAGGATACTAAACATGCTAATGTCTAGGCACACCAAGAAGAGTGAGAGATGGAGCTGCAGGTTGTGGTAGATACATGCCACTGAATTTCAAACCAGCTTGACCATGCTAATCACTGCTGGATTGCTTCTGTTTAGAGTTGTGTATAGCCTTATCTTGGGAGTTTCCACTGCTCAGGAGCTTCAAGTTTATGACTTTACTTGCACATTTTACTCCTTTTTCCTGCATCAAACTCAAGCTGTAGTTCTCTATACACTACAATGTAATTTTGCTTTCTCTCTGTTCTTGTGACTCAGTTTAACCTACTTGCCCACCAAAACTAGCCTTAATGTATAATCTTGTCTGTTTCTCCTACAGCTGTTTCTGTTTTCTCTTTGATTGCATCCTGTGTACAGGGAAGAATTTCTAATTGTGCCTCTATTTTCTTCTATCTTTGAGCATCTACCTGAAAAACTTACATAACTTGTTTTGAGTGTAGTGTTTAACCTATTAAGGTATTTTAATAACATGATTTAATATTTTTGGATTAATAAAAATAATATCTCCCATTACTATTTCCTAAATGTAGTGTGTGATATTTCATGATAAGTGGCAACTATTTCACTTACATGCTAAGAATATTGCCAAGCATAAAAATAAATTATGCTCCATGAGCATAGATGTAAGCTGGAGCTAATGAGTGACCTGCCCAAAATAAAATTAAGTGGAAATAAGTCTGGAATACTGAATATTGGAATTAAACTGACCTTGGATGACAAAGTTATGAGACATTCATAATGTTGAAGTCCAGTATAGAATTTTCCCAGTGACAGATTTTATTATAATCACAGTGACCTTAAGATGCTGATGGGGCAAGAAGCTCATAAAAAAATTAATTCTAACATTATAGCAGAGTATTAATGGTAGTCTGGTTTATGAGGGCAAAATGTGCCTTGTAATGAATTATCTTTTAGTCTCTAATAGAAATAAACTATATAAATTCCCTGTGTTGAATTATTCCATAATCAGTAATCTATTTTAACTGGAGAGTTGTGTTTCTTTTTGTTTTTCTAGAGGCTACATGGTAATGGGAGACTCTTTCAATACATCTTTATTCAAGCAAACATTTCAGAGAGTATTCACAAAAGATATGCAAGGGCAATTTAAAATGGGATTTGGTGGCACATTAGAAATAAAGGTAAGAGTATAAAAACACAATGTGTTAGTGCAACACTGGAATAGGTTGGCTACAAACTGCAGAATCTTTCCCCTGTAATGAATTTTTAGGAGTGTGCTAAAGCAATGTAACAGCACTTGTTCTCCATGATTCAGTTTATCTTCATGCTGTTGTTTCAGGTATACTAATTGATACAGCAAAAATATCTGATTAAGTGTAGAAAGTGAGCATGTGAGAAGTTTCTCTGAATGTATCAAGCATTATTATATGTATGATGCTTCCTAAAGGTATCAAGAGTCTGATATGCATTGCAGTTTTCATTAACTAATGATAAAACAAGAATGAATTCCTCTTAGTGTGGCATGTTAATGTGTGTTTTTCTTCTAAATACAAAGACTTCAAGAGAAGTAAAGATTTCTGGAGCCATTGGACCCTGTGTGTCTCTCAACTCTAAAGGACCTTGTGTCTCTGAAAATGTAAGTAAACTGCTGAAAATGGAGGTAATAAACTATTGTGAAAAAACAGGGTTTAGGATTTCTGGATTTGAGGTGAGGCTGCAACTTTTTCATAAATGGAACAAAGAGTTTTGCTTTTTATGAATTTTAAGTTAAATGCATACAAAGACTGATGGTTTTTTGTTTGGTGGATTTTGGGTTTTTTTGCTAGGCTTCTCTTCACTGATAGATTAGATTCAAATCATATATTGCAAATCCCTTGTGTTTAGTTTTGTCCACTGAGTGATTGCTTTAAAACTGTTACAGAGAAGTTACATGCTGGCTTAGCAGAAACCAAGTAGAAAGGGAGTTAATGTACTTTATTGTTAAAATCAGAACTATATTCTTTTATATAAAGGGAAACATCAAAATACTTTGCTTAGAAAGACTGAGAGAACAGGACACAAGGCCATAAGACCCTGGAAATATCCTCCTTTCTTATTTGTGTAGCTGTTTTACCGCATGCGCATTTAACGAACTGATTAGAATATCCAACTATTACAAGTTGCTGAAGTAACTCCTTCAAATTTACATCAAACTTAAATAATCACTTATTTTTTTATAAATAATACTACTACAGCTTAACTTTGGATTTGATTAATGATCAGCAATCCCTGCAAGTCTCACTTTGGTTCCTAACAATCTGCATAATACATCACTTTCCATTGGGAAAGTGCTTGCAAATGCTTTAATCAAACATTTTTCATATGTAAATTTCTCTTATATTTGGGATGGCATCTTTCTGAGCTAAAAATCTCAATATAATCAGAACTCTTTTTCCCTTAGTGTTGTGGGTCAGAATTTCTGATCACCTGAAGGACTTCATGTATTGCAATAAAAGTTAAAACCCAATTAAATGCGTATTTGCTTATGTAAGCTATGTATCTAAATCATAGGAGGTACTAGCCAATTTAATTGTGAATTCATGTCTGTTGCCTTGCAATTATATCATGACTAATTTCTGTTTCAAAAACCCTTTTGTTGAAATTATCTGAGTTAAAATATTTGAGGTAAAACATGAATAAAATGTATAGATGGATATAGGTTTTAAAGTGGGAACTTTACTGGAACTGTAATACTTTGAATACAAGCAGTGACTGTATTGCATCTTTTGATTTCACTGAGTCCATTGAGAGTGACAGATTGTTTTAATTGGCTTCTTTGGGCATTTATGTTGTTTAGATGACAGAAAGGAACTGTCCCTTGAAATGCATCACTATTAGTGCACAGTTACCTTGCTAGTTGAAACTATGAAACTACATATTAAATACTGTGTAAGCAATCTGTTTGAAGTTCTGCTTAGTTTTGCCTTCGAGGAGTTATTCCACCTACATGTGCTTCTTGCCTTTTCTCTTGGGACCGTTTAAACTTTTTGACTTGCCTTTTCAATTTTTCTAATGGCATCTCCTTGCATTTGTATTATTTTAAGTTTTTGGAACTTTTTTTCACCCCCAATATTTCTGCTTCCAGTGGTGCAGTTTTCAAAGTGCTTTGTCTGAGACTTTGTGGCCATTTGAGTTAGATTCCTGCCTCAGACATAAAAAAAAAAATAAAAAAAAAAAATTCAAAAAAGAGGAAAACTTAGAGGTGGAATCTCTAAGACAGCCATTCTGGGGATAGGCCATAGAGTGGCAACAATGGATAAGTTAATATAATCTCATTGGAGCATCAAAAGCTTTATGTCTGGAAGCACAGCTTATACCTTCCCCTTGCTGCTTCCGCTGCTTCGCCTGTGCCTGCTGCTATCTTCCCCTGCTGCTGTTTTGGCTGCTGCTGCTTTTGCTGCTTTCGCCACTGCTTGACCCCTTCCCCGTCTTCCCTCAGGTTATTATATTCTTGTAGTAGTTGTATTTTTTTTCCCTATACTGTTATATTTAGTTTAAACTATAAGAAATACAATTTTTTTCCTGACTTCATAAAAAAACCCAATACGTGTCATGGTGAGTTTATCCTACCAGGGGAGGGATCCACCCTAACCTGGTACAGACTGACAGAGTGAACAGAGAGAGAGCTTACAACAAAATAGTTGTTGTATACAGTTGCCTCTAGCCAGATGTTGTACTTCACAAACAAGGTTTGTAAGAGTGTTAAAAAATCTTTCTACAGGAGATTGGAACAGGAGGTACTTGTCAGTGGAAGATTTGTGGACTTAATCCTACTACAACGCTTGCACTGTACTTTGAGGTGGTCAACCAGGTAATAAATATTTGTCTACTTGTCAATTCAACACATTGATTTTGTTCTGTGTTGACTGCTGAAGCAGTAATTTTGTGTAGCAAGGATAGAAATGATGTTGCTATTTTGTGTTGACAAAACTTAGAGATGGACACTAAGCTTAGTGATGAGCTAATCTTCTTAAATATGATGATAAAACAAATTGGTCTATAAATTTTGGATGGAGTTCATAACCTGAAGTGCAGTGTTTTTGGTTTTTTTTCAGAGTGTTACTAATATATTTCAGTTGCAATGTATGAAAATACTCTGGTATATTTAGAAGTGTTTTTTAGTATTTCTTTGATTTTTCAAGTTACAAAGTAATTACTCCATAATAATTAATTAATAACTTATGCTTTAATTGCTCAGTATTTACAAGTAAGAATTGGCTTCATTGAACTGCATCAGGCCCCTGGTTTCGTCTCTCCCTGAGAATGTACTAAGAGAATGAAAGCATAACTTGCAAATGTGCTACCTTCTTCTAGTGCTTTTGCTTCTTACAAATACTTGAAGCTCTCTATGAGCTGACTCCACTTTCTACATATTTAATATGCTGTATTGCATACTTTATAATCTAAAATTGAAAACTTAAACTTATCCATTTTTAATTTTACTTTTTGCACGGTTTTGGTCAGATTTTATTAGTAGGTCTAAAACTGGTCTGGCCACGGTGTATAATAGTTGATTTCAGTTGTCCTTCTCTTTTGGAATTATGTGTTAGTAGTGCAGAGCAACCACTTTGCTCTGCTTTGATAAAGACCTCACTTAGGGTACTGCATCCTGCTCTGGTACCCTCAACACAGGAAGGACATGGACCTGATGGAGTGGGTCTAGCCATGAAAATCATCAGGGGGCTGGAACACCTCTCTAAAGAGGATAGGCTAAGGGAGCTGGGGTTGCTCAACCTAGAGAAGAGAAGGCTCCAGGGACACCTAATTGCAGTTTTCCAGTACCTGAAAGGGTCCTGTAACAAGGCTGGAGGGGAACTGTTTACAAAGGCCTGCAGTGACAGGATGAGAGTTTGAAATAAGAATAGATTTAGATTGGATGTTAGAAACAATTTCTTCACCACGAAGGTGGTGAAACACACAAGTTGTCCCATCCTTGGAGATACTGAAAGTTAGGCTTGCCAGGGCTCTGAGCAGTCTGATCTAAAGGACTGTGTCCCTACTCACTACAGGGGGGGTGTGACTATATGACCTTTGGAGGTCCCTTCCAACTCAAACTGTTCTACGATTTTTACTGACCAGATTTTAAAAGTTTACACTTGGATTCCTGTCTTTATGTTTTGATGACACTTTCTGGGATTCATTAATCAACATTTTAGATCAGTATCAATTTTACTGACCTGCAATTCTAGTCAGTCATGTGACATTTAAATAGAATCTAATGAAATTAGCAGTTGCAACACAGCCCCTTGGAAGGTGCTGTCTCTAATGGTGTGTGGGAAGAGAGACCATTGGTTGCTGTAAGGGTGTGCTGGGGAGGCAGCAACTGCTCCTAATATTCCTTAACAGTCTCCAAGTTTATTAACCACGTTTAATAAAGATATTCAGCATAGTAAAAGCACCAGTCAACACATTTCCATAACTTGAGCTGTGTGTTCTAAAGAATTGTATAATTTTCTAATAATTAGCTGACACATTTTCAAATTACACTGCAAAATGTTGAGATTCCACTTGTTTTCTTTCCTCCTGTACTTAGCACAATGCTCCTATTCCTCAAGGAGGACGTGGTGCAATCCAGTTTGTGACTCAGTATCAACATTCCAGTGGACAGAGACGTATCAGAGTGACCACAGTTGCCAGAAAGTATGTTTTACTTGTGATTAATTAGTTTTGAAAATGCAGGATATATATATTTGCCTTTTAATCTTTAGATTTTGAAACCACTCTATTGTTATGGGATATGCAGTGCAACAGGTGGTGAAGGCATGATCATACCTTTGAGACACAGTTGCCTCTCTTGTTCTGTGGGCTGTTTCTTCTCCTGAGAGATTGCAGTGGCTGTGTAATGATGTTGTGGGAGTGCTCTGGAGTAATCCAAGTGACTTTAGATGAGGAGGAACATTTGGGTAAAATTCTATGGTCAAAATTCCAGAGATAGATGGACTTAGAGAGTGGCAGAGATCACAACTGAACTCCATAGCACTAACCACAGTTCAGGGGAGTGTAAATACCTGCTCTTCCATCTGTAACCTTTACCTGCACCTTCCTTGGCTCAATTGACTTGGGAACTTTAGAAAGCAATGTTTAATATTATACAGGCATTCTTTCAATGTCCAGTGACATTTTCTTTAAGCTGAAGGAGATCATTGGTTGGTTAATTTGATAGAAAATAGTGTTTATCAGACAAATCACTGCCATTACTGTTGATATCAATGTCTTATTATCTTATATTAGTTAGATCAGTAAAATCTTCTCGGCAGTTGATGCAAGGACAGATAAAATTCACCTTGTAAACTGAAAAGGATAAGCAAGGTGCACAAGAAAGCTACAAGAAAACTGCTAGTGTGGGAATGTGATGTTAGCTTAATGGACAGTGTGTTCTGCTCCTTTCGTAATTCATATTTTTTAATAATAGGTTTGTAAGTGGCATATTTTATGTCACTGGTTGCATGGCAGCTATACAAATAAGGGACATTGCTAACTAAAGAATGGTTAACTGAGAGGCTACTCATTTATATCCAGCATGAGTTTATGAAACTGCTAACACTGCTTTTTTTGCCTTATGGAGAGATATTTTGAGACTGAACATCTTTCCTTTCACTGTGGTGCAAATAACTTGTATTTGTGTTTTTTGTTTTGTTTTTTTTTCTTTTGCAGCTGGGCAGATGCACAGACACAGATTCAAAACATTGCTGCATCTTTCGACCAGGAAGCTGCTGCGATTCTCATGGCCAGGCTGGCAGTGTATAGGGCAGAGACAGAAGAGGGACCTGATGTGCTTAGGTGGCTGGACAGACAACTTATACGACTGGTAAAAAGGACTATTTTAAAAGACTTAGATTGGGGTTTTGTGTCTCCAGACATACCATTCTTAGATAGCTAGTGTTCAGTGATTGTTTCTTCAGCAATAAACCAAAATTAAATTGAATGCTGCAATTCAACCTGGAGAAGAGAAGGCTTCCAGGAGACCTTTAAAGTAGCCTTCCAGTATCTGAAGGGGGCCTACAGGAAGGCTGGAGAGGGACTACTGACAAGGGCTTGTAATAACAAGACAAGGGGCAATGGGTTTAAACTGGCAGAGGGGAGATTTAGACTGGCTGTTAGGAGGAAGTTGTTTGCAGTAAGGGTGGTGAGACACTGGCACAGGCTGCCCAGGGAGGTTGTGGCTGCTCCCTCCCTGGAGGTGTTCAAGGCCAGGTTGGACAAGCCCTTGAGTGACCTGTACTAGTGGGAGGTGTCCCTGCCTATGGCAGGGTGTTGGAACTAGATGATCCTTGAGGTCCCTTCCAACCTTACCATTCTATGATTTCTACAAGTGGGTATGCAGGATTAACTAACTTTTTATTTTAAATGGGACAAATAGCAGATTTTTTACTAATGTTTCCTCAGTTCTCAGCAGTTGGTAATTGCTAGCAATTGCTAGAACGAGATTAGCAGAAATACTCTAATTTCTGTTGTCTCTAATGGATATTACAGAATGGTAGGGGTTGGAAAGAACCTTTGGAGATCATTTAGTTCAATCCTCCTGCTAAAAACAAGTTCACCTAGAGCATCCAGGCAAGTTTTGAGTATCTCCAGTGAAGGAGGCTCCACAGCCTCTCTAGGCAACATGTTCCAGTGCTCTTTTACCTTCAAAGTAAAGTTCTTGCTCATGTTCAGATGAAAGTTCTCTCCAGTTTGTGCTTGTTGCCTCTTGTCCCATCACTGGGCACTATGAGAGAGTTTGGCCCAATTCTCTTGTCCCCACACTCTTTAGCTATTGATCAGCATTGAGAAGATCCCCTCTCAGTAGTCTCCAGGCTCCAGGTCTCTCAGCCTTTCCTCATATGGGAGATGCTGTTGTATGATAATACTGTAAGTGAAATAAGGAGGACAAAAAAAGAAAGAGAAGTCAAATACCTAGAAAGCTGTATAGAATTTATTTTAAAAGTTCAAATTTTCTGTGTTTTTGGGTTTTTTTTCATTTGTTTGTGTTTTTTTAAAATTATATTTCTTATAAGTAGCTGTTAATTTAATTCTAAACATGCTCTCCAGTGTTTTTGCTAGGATTCTGTTTGCTTGTAAAACTGTAAGCACATCACATCATATGTCTTAGAAATGAGCACAGCAGGGGTGTGACTGAGCCAGTGTGGTTCTTAATTAAGGTAACTTTTCTTTTTACTCCAGTGTCAGAAATTTGGAGAATATCATAAGGATGATCCAAGCTCTTTCAGATTTTCAGAAACGTTTTCACTTTACCCTCAGGTGAGTAGAAGGAAGGCATATCTGCAAGGGATAAATAAAGAATGCTTAGTGAAGGAAAAGGCAGCTGGCGGAGAGTAAAATAAGGCTTTACATTGAATACCAGAATGAAGACACCCTGCTCCCAGGTGCTGCCTGGCATGTAACATTCATCAAATCTGTGTGCTGCTGTGTGCTGCTGTGTGCTGCTGTGTGCTGCTGTGTGCTGCTGTGTGCTGCTGTGTGCTGCTGTGTGCTGCTGTGTGCTGCTGTGTGCTGCTGTGTGCTGCTGTGTGCTGCTGTGTGCTGCTGTGTGCTGCTGTGTGCTGCTGTGTGCTGCTGTGTGCTGCTGTGTGCTGCTGTGTGCTGCTGTGTGCTGCTGTGTGCTGCTGTGTGCTGCTGTGTGCTGCTGTGTGCTGCTGTGTGCTGCTGTGTGCTGCTGTGTGCTGCTGTGTGCTGCTGTGTGCTGCTGTGTGCTGCTGTGTGCTGCTGTGTGCTGCTGTGTGCTGCTGTGTGCTGCTGTGTGCTGCTGTGTGCTGCTGTGTGCTGCTGTGTGCTGCTGTGTGCTGCTGTGTGCTGCTGTGTGCTGCTGTGTGCTGCTGTGTGCTGCTGTGTGCTGCTGTGTGCTGCTGTGTGCTGCTGTGTGCTGCTGTGTGCTGCTGTGTGCTGCTGTGTGCTGCTGTGTGCTGCTGTGTGCTGCTGTGTGCTGCTGTGTGCTGCTGTGTGCTGCTGTGTGCTGCTGTGTGCTGCTGTGTGCTGCTGTGTGCTGCTGTGTGCTGCTGTGTGCTGCTGTGTGCTGCTGTGTGCTGCTGTGTGCTGCTGTGTGCTGCTGTGTGCTGCTGTGTGCTGCTGTGTGCTGCTGTGTGCTGCTGTGTGCTGCTGTGTGCTGCTGTGTGCTGCTGTGTGCTGCTGTGTGCTGCTGTGTGCTGCTGTGTGCTGCTGTGTGCTGCTGTGTGCTGCTGTGTGCTGCTGTGTGCTGCTGTGTGCTGCTGTGTGCTGCTGTGTGCTGCTGTGTGCTGCTGTGTGCTGCTGTGTGCTGCTGTGTGCTGCTGTGTGCTGCTGTGTGCTGCTGTGTGCTGCTGTGTGCTGCTGTGTTCTATTTCCCCCTATGTCCTTACAGTTAAACTTCCTCTACATGTGTATGTTATTTTTCCTCCTGTAAGGGAATCTTCATTTTACCTGAGGCTGTAGTTCAGATAATGACACTTTTGGTTGTTTTCAAGGGCAGTTTTCATGAAGAAATTCAGAAAACATGAGGAAAGATGCAGTTTTGCGTTGCTGTTTCCTGTATGGTTTATAATACTGACCTGAAAGAATCACTTCTCTGGCGAAGTGAACTTTGCTAATACTCCATTCTGATAAAATTCTCCATTCTTACAGCTCCAGATAGGTTGCTTTGGACTCTTCATAGGCTTCCATGATATTTCTGTTTGAGCTCTCAATCTGTCTCAAGGTGTTAAGTGTTGTGGGAAGATTGTTTCAGCAGTGACAAGATTTGCTTTTTCCATTTTACAAACGAAGTTCGGGTTTGCTGTGGTTAATGTTCTTTTTTTCTGTTAATTATCTTGTGTATCATGGGAACAGTAGAACTTACAGTAGGGAAAGAGTTTGACAGTATTCAGTTAAATACTATTTATGAGGAGAAGAAATAATACATTTCTCTCTCACTTCAGAGCTGCTTTGTAGATCTGTCCATTCTGATCTCTGTCTTGCTCTCATAAGAGTGTTTAAAAATTGGTAAAGGTGCTCATGCAAGTTAGAAACATTGAACAATTTGGAATTCAGTTTTGTTGTGGCATTAGTCTCATGTGGTTTGTGGAAAACATTGTTCTCCTTGTACAACTCTTCTTTTTACCTGTCAAAGCTTAAGCAAATGTGTTTTTGTTTTACAGTTTATGTTTCACTTGAGAAGATCTCCTTTCTTACAAGTTTTTAACAACAGTCCAGATGAGAGCTCCTACTATCGGCATCATTTCATGCGTCAGGATCTAACCCAGTCTCTTATCATGGTTCAGCCAATCCTTTATGCCTACTCTTTCAATGGACCTCCAGAGGTATCATTATATGGAACATAATAGTAGATTAAAAGGTGCTGTTTTGAGAGAGGTGATTGTTGTCCTTGCTGTTACACATTATTGAATGAGTTGTTTTATAGTTTATTGCTTGAGAAATATACTTAAATACAGAGCATACCTTGAACAAGGCATGTCACAATTCTGTTGTAGCATAGTCCTGAGAACAAATTGTTTTGTGAACAGGTGATGATATAAAATTAAGGAACAGTACTTTTTTTTTTATTAGGTTTTGAGAGCTGTAGAGTTTTGCTTTTGTTTTTATGGTGCCAGAATGTAAAGTATCCACCAAAAGTGTGCTTTGAAAATGTACTTTTTCAGCAGAGTTCGAAAGAGAAGCTTGAGTATTTTTTTGTTTGTTTTTAATTGGTTTTGTCTAGTTTCTGGTTGTTTGTTTGGGGTTTTTTGTTTGTTTTTCTCTCCTCCCTGCCCCCCCCCCCCCCCCTTTTTTTTTTTTACTCCCAAATATACAGAGTCCCCTCTATCTTGATGCACTCATCCAAAGTTTCTAAGTTCGATGTGGATACCACTATGTATAGATCTGTTGCAGAACCTTATCGTGGCACATTCTGTATAAACCTAAAATAAAGCTGGGAAAATAATAGGAGAATAGAATGCAAAATAGGAGACAAACGTAGTCTGATAAGAGTGAGTGAGGAAAAGCAGTGAAGTGAAAATAAACATAGTAGGCAAAGATCTTGACAGGTTGGGCCTACAACTTCTCTTAGCAATTTTTTGTTGTTGAGACTATATCATGGGGATAGAGGGGAAAAAAGAGACTTGTAAGGGTGGAGTTTAAAGTAATGAGGTGGTTTGTGAAGAGGTACTCACAGGTATAAGATCATTCTTTCATGTATGAATAACAGTCACATGGGTGATGCAAAGTGGAAGCATGATGGAGTTGATACCTTGGTGTAAAAAGAGTAATAATTAAAAAAAAAAAAAAATTCTTGGAATAGTTCTAATTTTGGGTATCCCTAACAAGATTGACCCCATTAAATCATATGGTACTAATTCAGTTAAATCAAATAGTGCTGATGTCACTGCCCTTAAAAAGGTGCATTAAAAGTTAAATATCACATTAGGTTACATAAATCATGAGTATTTGCTGTATACAGTATTTACTATGCATAGTAATAACAGCTGCTAGGACAAGAAAAAAGGCAATAAGCAAGCCCTAAATCTTATGCTAAAATAACTACTGAATCTTTATACACTGAAATAATCTAATTAATGGCATTTTATAAGTACATGTACTTGAAAAACTAGAAAAGTGCATAATAATGAAAGAGATTTCAGCTTTTTTAATATATTTTTTGTTACATTCCTGAAGCTATATATCCAGAATAAATCTGGATAACTTCAGAATGAGGTTTTGTTGACAGCAGATATTTGACATGAAAACAGACAGATACGGAGCTTTAGTATGTGCTGAAAAAGTTCTTGAGATTCAGTCACTAGATCAAGAATCTAATAGTGTCCTCTCATTGCTCAGTTCTGAATCAGTTGGTAAATTTTTAATAATTTATGTTTTTTTAATCTTAGCCTGTTCTTCTGGATAGCAGCAGCATCTTACCAGATCGCATTCTCCTTATGGACACCTTTTTCCAGATCCTTATTTATCATGGAGAGGTAAGAGTTGTCATTTCTTACTTAAATGTTCTTTTCGTAGAGGAGTGCTACATTAAGAAAGTCAAGCCAGTTCTGACATGCTTCAGTGCTTCACCTCTCTGTGTGCCTGATCATAGAATCATAGAATGGTAAGATTGGAAGGGACCTCAAGGATCATCCAGTTTCAACCCCCTGCTATAGGCAGGGACACCTCCCACTAGTACAGCTCACTCAAGGCCTGGTCCAGCCTGGCCTTGAACACCTCCAGGGAGGGAGCAGCCGCACCCTGTTCCAGTGCCTCACCACCCTCACTGGAAAGAACTTCCTCCTAACATCCAGTCTAAATCTCCTCTCTGCCAGCTCAAACCCATTGCCCCTTGTCCTGTCATTACAAGACCTTGTCAATAATCCCTCCCCAGCCGTCCTGTAGGCCCCCTTCAGATACTGGAAGGCTACTCTAAGGTCTCCTCAATACTAGACTCCTGATTAATGTCTGTGGTTGGTAACCTAGCATGCCCGTGCACAGATACCTGATGTTGCTTCCTATTACAATCTTGTTTGTTATCATGTGTTTAAAGTTATTTAGCCTTCACTATGCAGATTATTTGCTTGAGATCAATATTTTTTCCATATTTGGAGACTGCTATTCCCTGCACACACTCCCTGCTTTTCACTCGCGTATTTTAGACCTCTAAGCCTATCCCTTTAGGGATAGGGAGTAAGAACACAAAGCTTTGTAGTCACACTTCATCTGCACTGTCCTGAGGGATTGAAAATGCTCCTGTCCATTAGGTAGAAATGCTTGTGACTTGCTAGTGCTCTGCTTCCCTGAAGGAATTGAGCTGCTGGTTTTTACTGCTTGGCAGATGTAGATGGTTCACTGCTGAATATGAGAATTACTGTTCTAGATCATGTCCTCATAGCTGCACTAATTACTAAACTCTTAGCACTTCTTAAGTAGAAAAATATTCTCTCTGTTTTGTAAAATGCTGGCTGGAAGCAGCAAGGATGATCTGATCTTTGAAGGAAGGGGAACAAGGAACAGGGCATGACTGAAAGGCAAGCAGAGATCTCACCAGTGAGGATTCGAGCAAAGCAAGACAGTAGCCAGGCTCAGTCCAGATCACCAGATGAGTCGATGGGTACAAGACAGATCCCAGTTCAAGGCAGGAATTCATGTTCCTGGGTTGGGATGCAGGTGAGTGGGCTACATGGCGAGGTACAGGCATGGCTGCAATGTGGCTCAGACAAGAATGAGAGCCTCAGCTTAAAACTGTTGCCAAACAAAGAGGAGGGTCTCTACAGGTCTTTCCTAGCAACAGCCTGTATGAGTGAGCTGATCATGATCGGAAAGCTTCATTTGCAGAAAGTTGGCAGGCTGTGCTGCAGACCCTGGAAGACAAATATTAATATAAATGCTGATTTCTTATGTGACATAAACATGCATATTAGACAGCTGGAAATAGTGTCCTTGACCTCATGATCTAAGTGTTTAACGTACAGAGGATGACAAAAAGAGGAAGCACAGATGGATCCCAAGTTGCAGAGTTTGAAAATAATCTGTTATGTTACTTGCACATCTCGGGTTTTAAATACTGGCTTGCATTCTAGAGGGCAGAAAGGGATGAGTGATAGCAAATAGATGAGCAATGGCACACCCTTCTCTTAAAAGTCCTGTGTACCCTCTAAGAAATCACTTCTAAACTTCTTTCCTCCTCCTGTCCCCAGACCATAGCGCAGTGGCGTAAATCAGGTTACCAAGATATGCCAGAATACGAAAATTTCCACCACTTGCTACAAGCTCCAGTAGATGATGCCCAAGAGATTCTTCATTCTAGATTTCCAATGCCCAGATACATTGATACAGAGCATGGAGGAAGCCAGGTATGGTGAAGCAAAAAATAATGTAATTCAAGGAGTAATGTGTTAATGTCATGGGATTTTTTTGTTAGTAAACCTGCATTTCTCTGCTGGAGTCAATGTAAATTGAGAGTGAACACTTTGAATTTTCAAGCTTTTACAGATTCATATATTTAATAGTAACTTTTTGTCCAGTTTCTGAATCCCTTTTTTTTTTTTAATTAGTGTTTTTATTGTATTGACTTGGACTCTCAAATTCCTTGTGTGAGATGTGCAGGGCAAAAAAAAAGGATAGGACTTGTCAGGATCTCTGTACTGATACCAGAATTGTTCTTAGTGTTAGTTTTTGAAACTTCCTGATTAATATCTTATTGATAGCAATGTTTGCTTTACTGGAGGTAAGAAAAAAATCCAAAAGCTCACTTTCTCCTTCACTTAAAAGTTGCTTGCAGTTCTGTGTTACCGCTGTAGAATCCAGGTAGTGGCTTTCTTTATAAGAGTTGCTACTTGCTCTTCTGATCTTACATGTTTTTACCTCCAAAGAACAGAAATGACATATTTCATGCACATGTTGTTTTTGTTCTGAGCACAACAATCTTCTGTTTGGTAAGATTAATTTATTGCCTGTGTTTTGTGTTTTTAAAGGCTCGTTTCCTGCTTTCAAAAGTAAATCCCTCTCAGACTCATAACAATATGTATGCATGGGGACAGGTGAGTATGGATGCTGATGAAGCTTGTGTACAGTTTCCTTTTTCCCTTTTTCAGAAATCATGTGACACATGGTATACATACAAGTAATAATGGCAAGTCTTAAAACTGAAGAAGAAATGCATTTTGGGCCTGATGCCACTGAAATTGCAAAGGTTAAGAGAAAGGCATTTCGTTTCTTCAGACAAAAGTGATGTGGTTTGGCATTTTAAGCTTCTTTTAGGCAGTTTTCAACTCTAGCCATCTTTCTTGGGCAGATATGTTCCAAGTCCCTAGAATGAGAACACACAAAGATTAGGGGACTTTTTTTGCAATAGGAGAAATAAAATTTGAAGTTGTAAACAAGAACTGAAAAGTATACTTTGTGATAAGGTTTTTGTGGCTTGGATAACCAGGAATCAGTTTTTCAGATTTCAGTTTTAGTAAGGAAGTTACCTAAGAGTTCAAAAGTTTGTTTTTTTGGAGCAGCTTGTATTCTTGTGTTGCATCCTAGTACCATGTTCTCCTGCCTCACAGGAAGGAAATGCTGCTGTGGGTGAATGCCAGTACAGTGCCATTTTCTCATGGAAATATAATGGCATCACTTACACATTAATTGTGCTTGTAGAGTATTTTACTAAAGAGCATACAGTGTTCAAGTCATGAATGAGGAAGTTGTTGCTATTTCATGGCACTGATTTTTGTCAGTGAGTTTTATCAGGTTATGTTTGTGTAGGGGTGTATTGATTCTAGTGAAGCTTCTGGCAGTGAAGAACACTGAAATCCAGAGTGAAATTAATTGAAAGCTTTTTACTGAGTCAGAGACAGCACAATTTGAACCCAGCTCTCTTGCCTTCAGAGTCAATTACAAGCAATCTCTTGTGTGTCTGTCTCCACTGTGTTTCATCCATAGCAGACACACAACTTCTGTAGTTAGAAAGATCTTGTTTTTCTTTAAGCATTACCTGGAAAGTTTGGAAGTTTCGACAGTTCTGACAGTACATGACGACCGTTTCCTGCCCATTTAATTAGTAAGGAGATGGTATTCCAAATATAAATCACAGGATGACTTAGGTTGGAAGCAAGCTTAGAGAATAGTCTACTCAAACCTTTCTGTCATGGCCCAGAATGCCTCTGAACTAGACTCAGCTCCTCAAGGCCTCATCCAACCTGGCCTTGAACACCCCCAGGGAGGGGACATCTACAACCTCCCTGGGTAGCCTATTCCAGAGTCTCGCCACCCTTGTACTGAAGAACTTCTTCCTAAGATCCAGTCTAAACCTACTCACCCTGAACTCAAAACCATTCCCCATTGTCCTGTTGCTAGACACCCTCATGAAAAGTCCCTCTCCAGTCTTCCTGTAGGATCCCTTCAGGTATTGGAAGGTACCTATAAAGCCCCTCTGGAGGCTTCTCTTCTTGAGGCCGAACAACCCCAGCTCATTCAGCCTGTCCTTATAGCAGAGGTGTTCCAGCCCTTGGATCATTGTGGCCTTCTTCTGTGTCCTAATGATGGGGACACCAGAACTGGACGCAGTATTCAAAGTGGGGTCTCACAAAAGCAGAGGAAAGGGGCACAATCCCCTTCTCTTGCCCTGCTGGCCACACTCCTCTTTATGCAGCAGCCCAGGATGCATTTTGCCTTCTGGGCTGCATGAGCATGCTGACAGCTCATGGTGAGCTTCAGAACAATTCTTGGAACTGATTTCTAAGAAAATTGTTCATGCTGGACAAGTGAGACTTCTTGATGTCTCTTAACAAAAAGACAGTTGTCCCTTCTAATGTTGAAAAGAGTCAGTTCCAGGGTAGTGTAAGAAATGGTTTGTTAATCTTCCTAGTCACATTGCAGCATGTGTGCTCAATACCCTCCTGTATCTGCAGGGAGGGGTTGTAAAGAAACTTGAACCAAGTACAAATAATGAAATGAGGAGTGCAGCTGTTAGGAGAAAGTTCTAAACTGGATTGATGATTTTTTTTTTACTTGTTTCCTTCATGAGTTCCATGGATTATATAATGTAAATCTTGTGCCTAACTGAAAAGCTACAAAACATTTGTTACTCCACAGTGACCTGAAGAGGGCCCCCACACACTGCTGAAACCATGTTTCAGGAGTTGGCTGAATTGACTAGTTTTGGGTTTTAGTATTGTAAGGAAAGACTTTTCTTTTTTTTTTTGTTTTTAAACTTTGACAGGTGAGTGCTTTATGTGGCATAGAATACATTTCAGAAAATGCTAAACTTCTCATACAACTCTCTTAGGTTGGTTAGTCTTTGAGGATACAGTTGAAATTTTGAGGTTATACTGAATAAGACATTTGAGAATGACTCTTTTCAACCCTTTAAAATACATTTTATGTATATTTACATATATATTTTAAATACATTTATATAGTTTTTATATATA
>VWYK01074391.1:1270-18843 GCA_013399775.1 Semnornis frantzii
GAGGGAGGGGCGGGGGAAGATGGAGGGGGGAGGGCAGAAGTTGGGAAGGCGGCTCCCCCCTCCCCACCCCTCCCGAGCTTGGGACCCGGTGGAAACGCTCCCACTCTGCATCTGCTGCCAGCGCTCCCCAGGACTTTATACGGCCGCCCCGGCATCACGTGGCGCCCGCCGCCCGTTGGCAGCCTCACGGGGCACGGCGAGGGGTTGCCCAGCACGGCCCGGGTCCTCGGGCAGCGCAGCCCCCATCCTCGGCAAGGATGCTGTCGAGGAAAGGCTTTGCCCGCTCCCCCGGCTCTCGGCTGCCCTCGGTTACACCGGGAGCTGGCTGCTGTGAGAATGGGGATCGGCACTGGAAACCTCCCACCCCGCACCCCAGGCACCTCGCGGTGCCGGAGATTTCTAGGGCCCGCTCCTGCACGATGCGACGGCTGCCTTCCTCCTCCGGAAGCTGTGGAGGGTCCCTTCGGTTCCCGGGGGCTGTCTACCTCCCAGGGCTGAGCTGCCGCTCTCCAGCAGTCTCGCCAAGGGGAATCCTTGTTTCGCTTGGGCCGAACCCTTGGCCTCTTTCAGAGGTCGTGTGAATTTGGGGATCCCCTCTCCCCTTCTTCGTGAGCTCACGTCACCGACACGTCACACAACCCAGAGCACCCTGCTTGGAAACTCTCCTCCCCGAGGGCTGCCCCGGCCCCGGGCCCGCACCCGCCGAGAGGATGCTGCCGCCGTGCAGGTGCAGGGCAGAAGGCGTGGAGCCACGCTCGATCCAGCCTCCCTCCCACTCGAGAAATAACCAAAGCGAAGGCCGTGCGTGTCCCCGTAGTGCTGGAACGGCATCCGAGCCCCGCATACCCGCTCGACGAGGCCAGCTCAGCTGGGTACCACTTCGCGGGTGGCCCACCAGCAGCCCGGCCAGGCCGCTTCCGGGATGAGGAATCTCCTCCAGCCTCGGGGTCCCTCGTCCGCGGCTCTCCTGCCAGCGGTGCCCCCGAGGCACAGCATCCCCCGGCGACTGTCAGGGAGGACTGATAGGCAGCGGACACCCACCCTGCGCTGGCTGCAGCCAAAGGGTGAGGATTTTACTGTAGCCAGGGGCATCCCAGGCTCCCTGCGCAGCCACAGCGGTGTCCCCGTAGGCGGCAGAGCCCCGCTCCCCAGCCTGTGACCGCTGGTTCCCAGGACAATGAAGGGGCGGCCACTCTGCTGCAGGGCGGGGGATAAGGCCACGACTGCAGTCGCCCTCCCCACGCCCTGTGGGTGGCTGTGGCAGAATTGTTGTCCCTGTATCTGCCGCGGACACGCAGATCCAGGCTCGCCCGGGTTTGGATTTTCGTTTGGTTTGGTGGGGTTTTTTTGTTTGATTGGTTGGTTGGTTTGGTTTCTTTCTTTTCTCTCTCTATTTTTTTTTTTTCCTTCGTCTTCTTCTTCCCCTTCCCTTAGAGGCTCTGCAAACACGCAGCCGCTTTCCTCGGAAGAGGATGCCTGGGGAGAGAGGATGATCATGGTTTCCTCTAGGGGGGTGCCAGGGCGAGATCCCCCGGACCGGGGCCGCGTTCGTCAGTGTGAGAATCCGCGGTGATGAATTGCAAGTCGCTGCCGTTAACAGGTGCGAGCATTTGGTGATAAAATCTCCAGCACTAATACCGGGGACCAGGGCCAAACAGCTGCGCGGCCCCGCTTCCAAATGCCGGTCACAATTACTCAAGCCCTAACGACTCGGTGCACCGGCTCGCAGCGCTCTGGGGAACCCCGATAAGCAGGCAGGAGCGGGCAGGATCGGCCGACTCTTCGCCCGCCCGTCTCTGACTGAAGCAGTTATTGCAGCCCCTTCGCGGACTCGCGCCTCCATCGCCGCCAGCGCTGCAACTGGGGAGGATTTCTCGACTGGAGGGTTAAAAATAGATTAATAACTATGCTGAGAGTTGCTCAGGATGCTGGGAAAAACTGTCCCACGGGGGTGTATAAAGGCTGGGGGAGCTTTCTTGAGCTCTTTCACTTTTATACTCTGATGCAGATAACCTGCCTTTGCACATGCATCTCACTCTTACAGTATATGTACATTTTTTTACAGTATATGTAATTTAAAAAATATTTGTAGTCGCATACATTTCTTATATGTATGGAATTTTTCTTTTTCTTTACATGTATATAATTAGCTAACACGGAAACATGCTTTGGAGACGCTGCGTCTTTCCTACGGACTTTCTTTTAACCCTCCGTTCATCAGTCCCGTGGAAAGGCGATGGGAAGAACAAATGGAAAAGAGCAGAGGGGGTAAAGACCAGAACCGCTTTCCATTTTTATTAAGTAAAATAATAGTTATGCCTCCCCTACATAAACGAAAGTGTCATAAAAAATTCCGAAGCAGCTGCCAGAGATTTCGACCACACACGCAACGGGGCGATTGAATTTCCACTTGATGCATTTCATGGCAGCGAGAAACCAGCCGGGAGCTGCTCCTTGTGCCTATTCAGGGCGGCGAAGGGGAGGGCAGAGGGAGCACTTAAATAACGTCCTACGAGCGGCCGAGGGCAGCGGGCACCGCCTGGGAGATGTCCCGCCGCCCCCTCAGTGCCCTGTCGCAGGTTGGTCGGCCCCGATCGCCCTGCATGGAGGTTAGTCCCGCATGGTTCGAAGGGAAGCAGATGTGGGGATCTGGGGGTCCGCTGATCAGACCCCCAGCCCCTAGCCTTGCCCCAGATGCCTGCTCCCCTCTGCCTTAGCTGCCGTCTTCAAGGGGAGCTCCCGGGAAGTAGGGGCTCAGTGGGGCCGTTTTACCACTGTATTCATGGACATCGGAACCCCGAAACTGCGGAGGAGGGATGGAGGAGAGGCGAGAAGGTTGGATACAAGGCGGTTGTTGATGGGGTATAAGTGGGGTCTTGTACCCCTCCCTTCTTCAGCATGGTCCCTCTAAAGCCGCCGCAGCTCCAAAAACAGCATGTCCCGATCAGCCATCATCGACGATATTCCTGCCTGTTTCAAGGCAGAGTATCGTCCCCATTTAAGTCGGGAGCGACCCAAAAGGAAATGCAAGACAACAAGTCCTGGGTCCTCCATCCGCGAGCAGCTCCGGTTCGGAGTCGGTTTAGCCTCGGCTTTTACTACGCAAGATGGGCTGCAGAAACACATCGAAACGAGAAAAAGTACCTAGACTGCACCCATTCTGAAAAGATTTAACAAAGGCAAGCCGCGTACTGAAACAAACCAGACGGTTGGATCCCAGACACGTATAGATACGCACACGCTCCCAGCCGCGCAGCCACGCACAGAGCGAGGGGTGCGCGTTAATCGCGGGCTAAACGCTGGGCTAAAAACGAGGCGGTCTCCCTAAAGAGAAACCCTATCGATCCTCTCGAAAAGCTTGCCTTGTCATCGTCCCACTGTTCCCAGGCGTGCCGGGCGGGAGGGAAGCATTTTCCCTCCGGTAGATTTCTGATTTTCCTGCTCTCCCCTCTGAAGTGTTTTATCACAGCCAGCCTTCCTTCCCACCTCCTGTTTTAACCCGACTCTGCTTTACATTTCACGTTAAACTGCGGTAACGAAAGTGCATGGCTCTGAGAGCTGGAGGGGTGGGGAGAGTCACCAAAAAATCTCAGAAGTTGGGGGGGGGGGGGGGGNCCCTCCTCTAAATTGACTCTCGCTTCCTGTCCCGTCTGAATTAATGGAGCTTTTGGTCCCGGCATGCTGATGCCCCGCAGACTGTTTTAGCAGGTGAATCATCCCAGCCGAGATTTTCCAACCCGAGTCTCTCTGTGATTCTGCCCGGACAGCTCCGTGCAACGACCAGGCACCGTTTGGGGTTTTTCGCCTTTGTTTTCCCCAGGGCAAATCTCTCCGTCTGCCTTTCCACTGAGACCGTGGGGTATAAACGACGGCGAGGAGACCAAACCCCAGAGCAGCCCTCACTGCTTCTGCCCCAGAACTGCCCATGTCACTGCCTAAAGGAGTGGGCCCTGACCGGAGCATCCTCTGGCGCTGGGGCTTACCGGGGTCAAAGCCCGAGGAAGGGCATCACTGGGCCCTGCAGCAGCTCCATCCCCTGCTTTTGGCAGTATGGGAGTTTAAATCCAGCCCAGGCACTGCTGTTCTCAGATTCTTTCAGATGATATGTTGCCTTTGCAATTAAAAAAAAATAATTCTCGTTTCCTCTGTCGAGTAGCATCTAAATTAATTTATTCTGATGAGAACTGCATCTACAAATCCCTCAAGGCTTGGTGATGGATTTTTTCTGTATTACCTTGTTATCAAGCTTGGCTGACCTCTAACTTCTCTCAAAACATGAACAAGACAGACCTGCTGCTGCCCAAGCTGCCCCAGGGGGCTCCTTTTCCACTTATGTGATTTCCTTTGATATTATTTCTCTTCTTTCTATATCCGAGACTCAGACCTTCAGTGCTCCCTGCAGTTCAACCTTTTTTTCCAGCCCTGTATTGCCAGGTTCCAGCTTGCAAACATCAGTTTGCAGCCTGCACACCAAGCACTGCCAGTGCAGGGAGATGAGTGGGAATGGTGCTGCCAAATAGTGTGAGATGTGTGAAATTCCTAGTTTGGAAACCACGGCAGCCAAGTTCCTGTATCCATCCCTGCAGTGCTCAGATGTTGTACAGCTCAGTTTTGTTGACTTGCATTTTCAATCACAGGCACCCCACGTGCAAAGCTCCATTGACCTCTGGAGAGCAAGTCTCCCAGTCTTTCCTGCTCTTCAGACAAGTGGGAAACTCTTCTCCTCCTATACACATATTTATCTAGGTGTTATGATCTGTCCTTATAACCTTGAGTTTGAACTTGCAGTTCTAAAACTTTATCTGCTGCCCTCTATGCATAACTGATCCCATCCCACATGGATTTGAAGCCCACCAGGCAAGTTCATATGCAGCTTAACACTTAACTGATTAACTGGCTTGGCTGCCTTCACCAATCTGATGTGAAAAGAGATGGACACACACACATGACTCAGAGGAACACAGTGATTTTAAGCCATAAACCACCAGGTGCAATTTTGAGATTCACCAAAGCCAGCTCTCTTAGTTGCCATAAAAAACACATTAGGTAAAGGCTGATGCACGTGGAGGGCAATTATGTTCTGGCACATGGCAACATGTGTAGAACAGCCTGGTAACTGTGCCTACCACACAAGGTAAAATAACTCTGCGAAAACACTCCTGCTACATTACTTCATTCCTCCTTGAATCTCCTGAAAATAAAAGAAATGACTGGGGGAGCAAAATTATATGTGAAAGGGAATAATTTTCACAAAGTGGGTGCACCAGTTGCAAGAGCCTAATTAAACAGCTACATCCACAGGGGTGTAGAAGCTTGTGGCGATGTATCCCAGTCGAAGTTTTCCTTCTTAGCATCTGATCATGCCAAATGTGCCCAGGAAATCCCTCCTGCTGAATTCTCTACATTCAGCAGTTCTACAGTCTGGGTGCCCATTTCATCCCCTGAGTTCTCAGAAGTCTGTTTCTACCAGAAATGTCAACTGAGGACCCTCAGCTTGGGGCCAAGGGCAATACAGAGGGAAACCATTCAAAGGAGGAAATTACAGAGAAGGTGGAATATAGCTTGATTGGGACAAAAAAAAAAAATGTTTTACTTTTTTAGAACTCTATGCATGCAGCAAATGCCTGAAGACATAAGCCTTAGCATCTTGAAGTATCTAGCAATCTCCATCTCAGATCAAGTTGGGTTGAATTCTTGTAAAATATCAGCCCTGCACATACATGCTGATATCTGCAGATCTGTCTTGCAGATAGATTTGTAGATATAATTTGCCTCTTGATCTCAAGACTGTTTCACTGAGTTGGAGTCTGTGATGTTGTTACTGCACAGGAGTCCTTTTCTCTGTTCCATTCTTGAGAAGGAGCTGAATAAACAGAGGGAAAACATCTGCAATCTAAAGTATGAAGAAGGAAGTGAAGTATCTCACTCATGAAGAGTAGAGGCAGAGCTAAACATCTTAACTGTGTCCCATTGCCTGCTTAAGGAAAATCAGGTAGTAAAACAAAACCAAAACCCAAACCAAACAAAAAACAAAGAAAACCAAAACCAAACTAAAACAAACAAACCAGACATCTGTGTAATAGTCTGGGGCTCAGTATGCACAGAAGGGTGGATCTCAGCTCTATGCTCCACCAGTGTATGGCTGTGGGTGCTAATTCCTCCACTGCATATCCAGCAGGTCACAGCTTCTCCCTGTAGCCCAGCTCTGGCACTTCCACACCCCTGCAACTCTTTTCTTATGGTCTGGAACCCAAAAATAACTTCTGCTTTGTGCACTGGGACACACAGCCGCCTAGGCTGACTTTGTGGCAGTGGCAGTGGCAGTGTGGCTGCAAGAGACAGTTCTCCATCTCTATAAGGTGATCCACAGTGCACAACAGGTGTAAGGGACATGGGAGAAACCCATCCTTGGCACCTCCAGAGTGACATGAACTTCTCCCACCCCTGTCTTCAAACGACCAAAGACAAGAGAGGGGAAGCCTGTCAACACAGATTAAAATTAATCCACTCACTCTGGGGGTGTTGAAGCTTCATGTATACACACCTTTCATGTACTGCAGGTGAGCCTTTGCTTCTTCTTGATGGGAAGAGGAAGCTGCATCCCTTGGATGAAAGAAACAACACTGAGGGGAAAGGCACTGTGATGTTTCACTTCTGGCTTTATGGTACGTGGAAATACCTAATTTTTTGCTGGATGGATACTCAGCATCAGCCAGCTAACCTGATCCCACCAGTGGTCACTAAAAATGCCTTTTACTTATTAGCATCTTCCATTTTCTTTTTGCATAGCCTAGATACCAAGCATTGAAATTGAGTTCTAAGAAGTGTTGGAATAAGTTAACTGCTCCCTGAAAATACGTGGTTGGGGTCCTGTAGAGAAGTAGGTTGGTGGGGCTTCCCTCCCAGCACAGAGATAAGCATGCCATCTAGAGGAAATCCCTTTCACTGCCAGGATTGGCAGCTGAAAATTATCCAATAAAGCATAATTAACCTCTGGCTCCAGAGAAAATCCTCCATCCGTGCCCTGCTGCTCTGGGCTGCTGCACAGCGTGTCGCAGCGGGCTGGCAATGTGCCCAGGCATTGGGCGGCTCAGGAAGGTCCTGAGCACTCGAAGACCCAGCCCGTGCCTGCACACACTGGCCTGTCCTTTCCCCATAGGCAATGTCAGGTGCCTGACCTCCCTGCTATTGGGCTTTTGAATGTAAAGGAGGAGAAGGCAGCGTGCGTGTTTTCACGGCACATGCTCAAAGGCAAGGAGACTGCCTTTGGTAGAGGCAGGATAAGTAGCTATATATATTATAGAATGCCCTCCAGTGGCTGCAAGCTACGGTCCTGGATCTATGGGTGCCAATGCCTGAGTAGCAGGTGAAAGCCTAGGTCTGTTTAATGGAAGCAGTGGCAGGGTTACCTCCTCCAGCAGTGCCTACCCTTGTGGGACACAACCCTGCAGAGCCCTTGAGGGGCTGATACGCTTGGGTGGAGTACAACCTAGCACTGAGGATGGGGCTCTGGCCTCCCATGGGATAAATCCACATGTCCACTCATTTTTTCCTAAGGAAAAATTTCCTTCACTGCTAATTTCTCAGGATGGACTGTTCTCACACGCTGATGCTATCCAAACATTTAGGCCTAGGACATGAGATGCAGAAGCATGTGGGACAAACAAATACCACAAGTGTCCTGTGGTCAAAGTCAGCCCACCAAACCCCACAGCATCCATACCCCACACATTTCACTTTTTCTCTTCCTGACACTCCAACAGTGGGTAGCACATCTGCAGCTACTGGCACAAAGCTCTTGTCCCACTAGTGAAAACAAATCCTTCCAGTCCTAAAGATAATTGAAAAACAGTGACCTAGGTCCAAGCAGAGAAACAAATGCTACTGCCCAGCAGGTAGTTGTCTTGTAAAAATGGAAAGTCTTGCAATAACCCCTACTCAGATCCAGAGATGGGGAGAGAGTAGGAAAGATAGCACATGAGAAAAACTTTATTCTACAGACAAAGCATGTGCATGTTTAGACAGAGAACATTTGGAGAAGAGCTGTTATTGCACTGATTTGCTCACACTTTTTGAGTGCTGTGTCCAGGTCTGGGCCCCTCAATTCAAGAGAAATATTGAGGTACTGGAACATGTCCAGAGAAGGGTGACAGAGCTGGTGAGGGGCCTGGAGCACAACCCTGTGAGGAGAGGCTGAGGGAGCTGGGGGTGTGCAGCCTGCAGAAGAGAAGGCTCAGGGCAGACCTCATTGCTCTCTACAACTACCTGAAAGGAGGTTGGAGACAGGAGGGGTTGGTGTCTTCTCCCAGGCAACCAGCAACAGAACAAGGGGACACAGTCTCAAGTTGTGCCAGGGGAGGTCTAGGCTGGATGTTAGAAGGAAGTTGTTGCCAGAGAGAGTGATTGGCATTGGAATGGGCTGCCCAGGGAGGTGCTGGAGTCACCATCCCTCAAGGTGTTCAAGACAGGACTGGATGAGGCACTTAGTGGCATGGTCTGCTTGATTGGCTAGGGCTGGGTGATAGGTTGGACTGGATGAGCTTGGAGGTGTCTTCCAACCTGATTGATTCTATGATTCTATGATACTCTGCAGGATGTTTTTTCCCATTTTCACTTGTTAAAAATTGAGACTACTGACAATTTTGCCACCATCTCAGAAGCTCCCCAAAACACTGGTCTCTGCTCTTCCCAGGCAAAGCCAAACCCCAACAATGTCTGCAGCACGTTTCTGCTATTAACAGCAGTCCTGTTTCCATTTTGCACCCTCCTCACCTTCTTCCTCATGATAGTGGGCTTTCAGGCTCAGCTCCTAACCCATGTCTCAGAGACCACAACAAGAATTCACTCATAGTGCCCATGCACCATGGCAGAGAGGGAAGTCAGGGATGTCCCTAGGGCTTGTCACAGGCACTTGCCATTCACAGGGAGCAAAGGACTTTGTGGCATTGCCTTAGGAGCTCGTGTGCTTTATAGGTCTCTTATTTCCTGTCATTATCGAGAAGAGCCTAGCTGTAATAAAAATCTGGGCTGAGATCCTACAAACACTTATGCCTGAGCTTAACTCTAAGCACGTGAGCCGTCAAAGGGGACTATTCATGTGCTTAAAATTTAAGCATGTGCTTAAGCGTCTGTAGGCCCGGAGTCTGTCAGTGCAGGGATTTGAGCCTTAAGCCCATATTCTGGGTCATTATCCTTTTCATGTCTTCTCTGGCATCTCAGAAGATGCTTCAAAGAGGAATTTTCAAGTTCTTCAATAAACTTTGCCTTCCCGAGCAGCCTGGATTCTTGCCTATTCTATGGGGCAATTCTCCTCCATTGCCTCCCCTCCCCCTGTCAGCGATAATCCTGTGCTATTTCATGCTTGGCCAGACAATTAAGCCCTCTTGCTGCTTGGCTCTGTCTTTGTTATGTATAATTGTTCCAAATAATTAGCCACTATTGCATGCTATTCTGAAACTACTTTGTATTGCAATTATACTTAGAGGAGGGTGAGCATCAGCTCAGAGAGAATCCAAAAAGCAGACAGGCTGGAAAGAAAGGGCTTCGAGCTGGGGGAAGATGGGTACATGCTTAAACCAACACTGCAGAAAATCTAACAATAAATAACCAGCGAGGAGTAAATGTGGCTTGGAGAGAGTCTGTGCCTGGTGGGGTCCAGGCAGGAGATCTGAGGGTGGGCTGCAGGGTCTCAGCCAGGGTGTCACCTGGCTGCCACCTCGTGGGTGCTGGTAATGGTGCAAAAGGCAAAACCCTATTCCGCTTTCATCACTTCCGTGGTGGCTTGTAGGGAGAATCTTGGCCAAGGGACTCGTTTTGCCATCATCATACAAAGTAAGGAGAGCATAGATTGTGCTGGGATACATTTGGGGTCTGGCAGCAAAAAGTTCCCTAATTGTATCTTTGGAATGTCAAAGCTTGCGATTCTCTACGGGCAAAGACTCCAGATGATGGAACTGGGTCAGCAGACTCCTGTTTTCACACCAGCAAATGCTTCCGCGCTGTGCATGAGTGCCAAATGTGATGCTCTGTGAGTTAGAGCTCCACGTGAAGCATCTTTTTGAAAATGATCTGATGCAGTAGACTCTGCTTAACATTTCTCAGCCTCTTGTCTTTCAAGCAGGAAATATCTAAAAAATATATGACCAAGGATCTGAGCTGGCCTGACCTGAGCCGGTAAATTAATTCCTCTACTGAAACCTCTGGCCTGGTCTAAGCCAAGAGCCAGGGTAGCCAGTGTCGGTGTGCTTGGACAGTTTTGTACTTTTTGAGATCAATTTTCTTCAGCCAGACTGAGCTACTTGGAGCCCCCTGAAAATTAATCTACAGGTTGTCTGAGTTTGGTTTCCGACACCCAGTTAGCTGAAAGAGTTCTAAAACCCAGCAGACATGTCTGTGGTGTTGATAGAAAGCTCTCAAAATACCTGAGGCAGCTAGGTCCGTTCTCTGCAGGCATCATAAGCTGCTTCCTTTGACTCAGCGTGGCCAATAAATGGAAAATGAACATTTTGCACATGTGTGCAGAACTAGGCAGCCACACAGCACCCGAGGTGTCATGAGCTAGGGATGCTTGTTGGTGTTGGGATAGCACAGCTGGTTCATTACATGCATGAAACCAACTGTTGCAGTGTAACCACTTCAGCAACCCCAGCACAAAGGCTGTGAAACGAGTGGACCTTGGAGTCCCTCCCAAGACCTTGTAGGTGTTACGCTGCCCACACTCAGGCTCTACCACTTTGCTGCCTAACTGCAGCCTCGCTCCTTGGGTGCTGTAAGGGTCAGGCCATCCCCAGCTCTGCCACTTGCATACACCACATAGCACATTTGAAACTCATAGCCAGGCTACCAGTGAGGCTGGCTGCTGCAGACAAGTACTCCTTCATCACTGACCCCTATCCAGGGCCCAGGCTCTCCTTGTGCTTCCATTGTTTCCCTATTTTTCATCTAAGGAGAAGAACTGCATGGGGACAGCCAATGCCATCTAGCCCGGTGTCTTGTCCCCAGCAGTGGCCTGCTGCAGATGCTTAGGAAAAGAGTAAAACAGGTTCTAGCCAGATAAATCTTTCCTCTCTGAAATCTTCCCAGCCAGTAACTGGTATGTTAGGGATTTCCCAGCCTGGAGGTTGCATTCAAACCACTGCGTTTAATAACAACCCTCCCCGAATGAGCCTCATCACATTCTCACCCTGACCCTACCCCAAACGCCCGCGATGTCCTGCCCTAACCCACGTAGCCATGAACAGGGCAGATCCCAGAGCCGGGATGCTGACCGCACATGCCAACCCTCCTCGGGTCCCTGGGTCCGGGGAGCGGCTTCCCAGGGCTTTCCACTGGAGGTCAGTGTTGGCCTGAGCACGGTTGCAGGCACCCCGGGCCACCTCGCCCCCGTCGCCCCCCACGCCGGGGCGTTACCCGCCGTGGGGTAAAGCAGCGAAGGGCAGGGCGGCGTCGCCCGTACCTTGTTCAAAAACAGCAGCTGCAGCAACTGCTCCTGCCTGGGTAAGAAGGACCAAAACACAAAGGACCCAAATACAATGCGGAAGAGGCAGGGATGAACACCCAATACTCAAGAGACACAGCTCAGGCAGTGCTGACTCCCAGACACTAATTTGTTAAAATCTCTTAATCAGGTGTCAGAGCAGATCTCAGCCCGTCCCACTGTACCCACTGCCCATCACTCCATCACCCCATCACCAGCTGACTTTCTCCACTCAACCATGACTTCAGAGAGACACTGCTGACTGTCTTCAAGATGAATACTTGCAAAGGGCAAAGCATTGCACGGAATAAAAGGTAGTTACAGTATGAAATTGACAACACTCTGACTGCCAGTGAACAACTCTCAGCATCCAGGCAAAATCTAACACTACTGGAGGGACTGACAAGTTCTCAAGGAAATGTGCTCTGAGCAAAATTTCATCTAATGCTTTGTTTGAAGCGTGACAGAAACCTCATTAATGTTTATAAATATGTAAGGAGTGAGTGCCAGCAGGATGGAGCCAGCCTCTCCTCGGTGATGCCCAGTGACAGCACAGGAGGCAATGGGTGGAAGTTGAGGCATAAGAGGTTCCATGTGAACCTGAGGAAGAAATTTGTCACTGTGAGGGTTACAGAGCACTGGAAGAGGCTGCCCAGGGAGGTTGTGGAGTCTCCATCTATGGAGATGTTCAAGAGCAGTCTGGATGTGTCCCAATGTGATCTGCTGTAGGTGATCCTGCTCTGGCAATGAGGCTGGACCAGATGATCTTTTGAGATCCCTTCCAGTTGCTGACATTCTATGATTCTATGAAAATGCTGTTTATAGCTTAGGAATATTGTCTGGAAAGAGCATTTCTTACTGCTTGTTTTAACCTCTGGGGAAGTTGTAGGGAGGAGGTACAAGCATGAAACATGGAGAAGGCTGTTATACACAGACAGACATGGCAGCTCAGTTGTTCCTCCCTGGTAGACACTATTTCCCAGGGTAAAACAAGCATCCTTTTCAAAGTGGAAGCTTGTGTTACTTATTTGTTTCTGAAGAGGTCTGAATTCAGCCTCGTTTGCAAAGGGCCATTCCCTGAGAAGTCAGACTGTCTTGACAATAGCCTGTATCTCCACACAAATCACTTTGGTGCTCAGCATCAACTTCAGTTTCTCCTCTGCATCTCCAAGGGTTCAGGACCATGTTCTTCCTATCATGGGATGTCCAGAGGACCACTTGCCATCACCCTGAAAGATGGCATTCATTCTACAATCTCAGAGAGCAAAGAAAGTTTTGCCTCTGGCTTTAGTGTGAGCAAGATGGAGAGAGTTAGGACTGCCATTACCTGATATTCGGTCAACTCTCTAAATAAAGAGAGGAGGATTTCAAAGGAGACTTGGTTTCATAGTGATTATTTGAGAGATAATTACTCTTGCTTCATTCAAATTCTTCTTATCCACTCAAAAGAGACATTGGGAAGACAATAAAACAGATGAAGGGCACACATATAAACTTTGCAAATCTTAAAACTACTCTGTCCTAGCAAGGCTCATGCTTTACATGATGCTTTAATCCTACTCCTTTGCTAGATTCACACTAACTGTAAACAAAGCTTTGAAATGAAAGCTTAAAAGCCTGGCTGGGATACATTAAATTAACCAAGAGGACACTTTTAAGGCATTAGTTTAATGACAATCCCAATACAACTTGCCAGAGGTTTGTGCATGTGAGCATTAATATCTACAGGAAAAAAGAGTCTGCTCCCAGTGCTTTCCAGCATTTTTGGCACCATGAAGTCCGTGGTGGGGGTGTTTATTGTCACTTGCAAGGGGCTATGGGCTGAGGCTGTCTGACAGACAGGAAGGCACAGGGCCCTGGGAAGATGTGCAGCTCTGAAGCTGCTTCAGAGTGGGATTTGTGCTGCCACATCGGGGTAGAGTCACCTGCTCTCTTGAGACTAGGTTTTCAGGAATGCAGTTCATTGTGGTGACTCTTTCCATGCCAGAATCTCCTGAAATAGCAAGGACACGCCCCCCCACCCCCACCCCCCTTGTACAGGCAGGGATAAAAAAGACATTGAAGTCCTGGAGCATGTCCAGAGAAGAGCAATGAGGCTGCTGAGGGGTTTGGATGGTGTGTGGATGGAGAAACAGCTGAAAGAGCTGGAGTTGTTTATTCTGGAGATGAAAAGGCTAAAGGGAGATGTTATTGCTCTCTACAACTACCTGAAAGCAAGTTACAGGGAGGCTGGTGTTGGTCTCTTCTTCCAAGTAACTAGTCGTGGGATGAGAGAAAATGGGTTTAAGTTGTGTCAGGGGAGATTTACATGGTACATTAGGAAAAACTTCTTTACTGAGAGAGTGGTGAGGCTTTAGAATAGGCTGCCCAGGGAGGCGGTGGAGTCACCATCCCTGGAGGTGTTCAAGAAGCACATATGTTACACTTTAGGACATGGTTTAGTGGTCATGGTAGCTGGGTTATGGTTGGACTTGATCTTTTCTAGCCTTAGTGATTCTATGATTCTGCAGACCTCCCCAGATGCTGTGCTCCAGAGTGCCCCATGGCAGGAGAGCACAGGCAGGTGGGGGACAGGAATAAGCCACAGCCCATCTCTTCGGGCACCCTGAATCCCTCTGGATCCACCACCACTTAACACTCAGAAACACCAGGAAGATGCAAAGCCCTTTCTCTCAGGAGTGGGGGACCCTGAAGGTTTCAAAAGCAATGGGAAAGAACAGGCTCAGCCCAATATGAGATGGCCTGATTCAACCACCTCTTCCCAGTGCACTCCTCCCAGGTAGAGCTGTGGCTCTCTTGCCCACCTCCTCCATCCAAAGGAAAACACTCTTCTCCTTTCATGGTAATACTTGGTTCTCCCCTATATCAGTGACTCTCCTGCTCAAGATGCAAGCCCAGCAGAATCCCAGCCCAAGCCACAGCAACACTGGAGGCAAGCCAGCAGGCCCAGAACTTGGGGTGCATGTCTGGCTCCGACTCCATGGGTGCTTAGGCAAGACTTCAAAAGTGCTTTCATTTACAAAACATTGCAGGATCAGGCCCTGGGAACGAATGGGAGCTGTGAGAAGCCTCCTTTCCACTGACTGCCCTTGTAAGCAATTGCTTCAGCATCCCTTCCATTCTGTCTGTACAGACACTACATTAGAGACAGGCTCAGCATTTTGCAGACTTTCATTAGATAGAATATTTCTGTCTACAGATAATACCTGTAGTGAGATGAGGTGTTTTAAGAGATATATTTATTTTCACAACACTTTTTCCAAGCAGGACTATCACTAAGGGAAAAGCAGAGAAGTTGCTGCTGGGACCTGAAAGCAAGCTGGAAAGGTGAAGCTGGAGGGACTTAGGGAGGAGACCCAAAGCTCAGCAGCTCAGCTTGAAGGCAGAAGATCAGAGCTAGCCCAGTTTTTAGAAAGAGATAAAGCCTCATTTTTAAAGAGGCAAAACAACAAAAACAAACAAACAAACAAACCCCCAAACAAACAAAACAAAAACCAAAAGCACTTTCTTTCATCTCATATGAACCCACTCTTAGCTTCTATAGAGCAAATGGGAAAACACAAGCTCCCATACTGTGGGCAAAAGCCAGCTCCTTGGGTACCTGCCTGTACTGCCAGTATTTGCTCCCAGTTAACAGCCAGAGAATGAGATATTCAGTTCTGCACCAAAGCATAACTGATATCCTGGTCCTCCTTAAGGAGGAGGAAGGTGCCATAGGGGCTACAAGAAACTGCTCTGCTTCAGGAGGTACACCCTTGAAAAACAGGAGAGAGATTCTAGCTTGTTGTTTGTACCTGGAGGATGTTTAAATAAATAATAATTGTTCAAAAAGGTTAAATCAGGGTTGAGAATTCTGCCTTCAAACCTGGTGAGGTGGTCTGGCTGTCAGTCCTGAAAATAAAGAGCAGCAGCATGGCCAGCGAGCATGTGGAACTGGAATTGATTTTGTTGCCAGAATACAACCTGCAACAGATTCCTCAGAAGGAAAACAAGTTCACTGTTATGCAACTAGAAACCACTGAGCCCAGTAAGAGCTGCTTGGGCAAGCCTTGAAGGTGACAGCTTATTGCAGCCTCCACATGGCTTTACAGCAGTTGGCTACCATGCACTTTTTAGGAAATCACAATAATGTAGACAGCTTTAGAATCGTAGAATCATAGAATGCCAGGGGCTGGAAGGGACCTCGAAAGCTCATCTGGTGCAGCCCCCCTGCCAGAGCAGGATCACCTAGAGCAGATCACACCGGAACACATCCAGGTGGTTCTTGAATATCTCAACAGAGGGAGACTCCACAACCTCCCTGGGCAGCTTCTTCCAGTGCTCTGTCACCCTCACAGGAAAAAAAATTCTTCCTCAGGTTCACATGGAACCTCCTATGCCTCAACTTCCACCCATTGCCCCTTGTCCCGTCACTGGGCCATCACTGAGCAGAGGCTGGCTCCATCCTGCTGGCACTTGCTTCTTACATATTTACAAACATTAGTGAGGTCACCCCTTAGTCTCCTCCTCTCCAAGCTAACAAGCCTCAGCTCCCTCAGTCTCTCCTCTCAAGGAAGATGTTCAACTTCCTTAATCATTTTTGTGGCTCTAGAAGGTGTCACTAAAAACGCAAGATGTGGCAGTGTCACAATACCAGCATGAATCTGTCTCCCCCCCCCAGTTACAAGACTGACAATATCCTTCACCAAAGTCCAGGTGGAGCCAGAGGAATAGCAGCACTGGGCTTGTTGGAAGAAGAAGCTTTATTATATAAAAGTCCTTTTCTAACAATAAAAGTTATTTGTAAAAACAGTAAAAAGAAGTATTCGGGGTGTTGAGGGTTTTCCTACAGAGAAAGGGAATTATAAACATCTTAAATATTCATTCAAAATCCAGTGAGTTGGTTTAGCGAGGGGTTTTTTGAAAGCTTTCTTTCCAGTTACACAGGAGGCACTCAGGAAAGAGAGGAGAAAGCCCATTTGTGAGAGAGTTCCTGCACGTCACACCAGGCACCCACCTTCTGGGTATACTTCTCCTCATCCCAGAGTTGCCCTTGGATGCCCCAGGGTGCCCTGCTGGGTCAGGCAGTGCAGAAGGGGCACCCCCGGGCATGGGGAGCCCAGCCTAGCAGCTGCAGTCAGAGAGCACCTTTTCCAGCAGAGGATGGGGCAGAACAATAGATCACCTTGCCTCCAGATAGAAAGCCGAGAAAGAGAGAAGTTAGGCTCCCCTGAAGGTGTGTGTCCACACACAACCAAAGGCCACAGACTCCTGAGCCCACCCCAGATGATTCCCACAGTGAGAAGAAGTCCACATGTCCAAAGATGCTTGTGGCAGCCTAGGGATGTCCACCCGAGCTCCAGTCATCACATGTACCGCTCCAGGCCGGCGGGGAAATTGGGCTGCCTCATGTAGGCATTGTTGGAGCCAAACTGACTGAGGGGTGATGCGGAGAGCCCCAAGAGCTGCTCACTGTGCTCAGTGCAGGCCGGGGGCCTCATGGCTGGCAGCGTCAGTCTGTTAGGAGCCCCGTAGAGCTGTGGGCTGCTGGGTGAGTAGCTGCCCTGTGCCACAGGCAGGTGAGGGGGCGAGGCGGTATAGGGATAAGCCAGGGTGTTGGGTCCAGCTCGGCCCAACAAGCCGGGGCTGACGGGTTGAGCCTGGAAGCAGGGTGGCTCAGAGCTGCCGGCGGAGCAGGCAGGAGCCAGTTCGGCCCCGGACAAACCCAGCGATGGGTGGCCCAGCTCGGCTGGTGGTGATGGCTGCAGGGCCTGCTGCCCGCTGATGAGGCTGTCGATGCTGAACATCCTGGGATGCTGCGCTGGTGGTGCTGCCCCAGCCGCATAGGGGTGGAAGACGGTGCTGGAGATCTGCGGGCCGTAGCCGGGTGAGCAGAGGGCATTGGGGTAGGGAGCCGTTGGTGCCGTGGGGCGGCCAGCGGGCGGAGGTGTGAAGGCACTGGAGTTCTGCATGTAGCCGGGATAGGTGGTGATGTCGGTGCGCTTGAAGCGCTTCCTCCTCCGCAGGAAGCTCCCGTTGTCAAACATGTCCTCTGCGGCTGGGTCCAGTGTCCAGTAGTTGCCCTTGCCGGGATGGCCGGGCTCCCGGGGGATCTTGA
>VWYK01074393.1:0-16184 GCA_013399775.1 Semnornis frantzii
AGCAGACCTCCCTGTGGGATGGGGCGGGATGACGTATAGGTCCCTCAGTTCTCTTCAGGAGAGAGTCCCCAACAATTATAACTCTTCTCTTTCTTTGTGGAGCTGGTTGTTATAGTTGGTGGGGACTGCTTTGCCCTAGGCACCTCCCCAGATGACTGCTCCGCAGCCCTCCTGTCCCCACTGCCCTCAGCCTGCAGGACCTCATACTTATTATGCAAGGGCAATGGAAGAGAAGAGGGTTAGGGTGGATTCCCCTTGCTGCCTCTGACAGGGACCTGTATCCATCCCTCCCTGTTTCCAGGAACACTTCCCTCAGCAGGGGAGATCTGCAGAGCTTGTTCCCACAGATAAAGCTCCCCTTCGCTTTCCCTTATTGACCTGAGCCTGAATACTTCATCCTTCAGCTCAGCCACTTCATCCTTCAGCTCCGTCACCAGACTGAGGAGAAAGTTCGCCTGCTCACACCTGACACAGCTGTTCTCCCCTTCCGCCTGCATGGGAAGCGCCAGGCTCCAGCACTCCCTGCAGCCAGCAGCCTGGACTCCTGCATGCTGATGCAGGCCTTCAAAATTCAGATAAAATTTCAAATATTGAAATCTTATTTCTAGTTTGCATTATGAATCTTTTTAGAATTCTGTGATGATGAGGAGAATGAAAGGTGAGTTATGAGAAAGATAATAATTGAAAGGTAAAGAAGCATTTGCAGGAGATAAGGGTGAAATGGTTGCAAGAGTTTGGCATTGGTAGGTGAAATATCTGTAATTAAGAGTCCAACTGTCAGGCCTCTCTCGTGTATCAGTTAAGCAGTAATAAAATATTAATACAATCAAGTGATCTACTCTATCATCTACCTATGAAATGCTCTAAAAAAGCTGTGAAAAGACTAAAAATAAATGTAAAAGAGATGAGACTTAAAGGGATAAACGGAGACATAAACCATGTCTGAACAGAAGGTTCTGTTTACAGGATGGTCTGTGAAACAATTTAAGAAATGTCAGAGGAAAGGATTATTTCATTTGTTTCATCTATTTTTCTTTTAGTGAATGAGTTATAAAACAAATATGAATGAGTTATAAAACATATATAAATGAGTCTGTGTAATCTCTCCTGTTTTCAAATTACTAAATCAAAGTATTTTAACATCCTTAACTTGCAGGACATTAAATCAGATGACAAAAAATGAGTTTATCCTCAAGTGAGGATCAACTCATTTATGACATATTAATTGAACAGGTATTGTATAGCAGATAATAGAGAATGAAAGAGGAAGAATTTTATTGAAAATAATTTAATTAACCAGTAAGAAGGCTCTACAATCAATTAATCACACTGTTACTAAATCATTTTGTAGCTCTCAGAAAGGTAACCAGCCAATTATTAATTCGGTTTATAATGAGTGAAAAAAAAAATTATATTTTGCTTACTTTCTTTAGGAATATAATAAATTATATTGAAATAGGCAGTTTGACTTTAACTCTAGAATGTGTCCTCTTTCCACATCTTCATCCTTGAAATTCTTAGAAAACAATTCCTAGAAAATAATTCTATTTCTTTAAGAGAAATTAAAATCTTTGTATAGCAAGCTTTAAAATTTTATGAGTCAAGCAACATACTTGAAAAGATTTATTCAAGTACTGCCTAACCGAAGGAGGTCTATCAGATAAATATATAATCAATTAGTTCATCAACACTTATTCTTGCACATAAACGGTCATTCTGCAAAGAAAGAGAATTGAATATAAACTTCATTCTTAGTCCAGAATTTCATTGTCACTTTTGGATGAAGCTGTGAAATGAATTTTCACAACCAAATATGCTTGCTTTGGAGTGTTTTTATAGTTTTATACAACTTGGAGTGATATGACTGCTCTCACAAGTCTAAACAATGCCTAATGACATTACATTCCCTACATATCTGGCTCAGCCTCCAGATGGTTTTCTAGTATATATCTCCTTTTTTTTATGATTTGTGCCATGTCATCCAGCCCCTAGTAGATGTCTCACATACCCTATGACATCTCAAGTGAGAGTAAGTCCTTATTGTTTAAAATGGCTTTGAGGAGACCTTATAGTAGCCTTCCAGTATCTGAAGGGGAACTACAGGAAGGCTGAGGAGGGACTATTTGCAAGGTCTTGCAATGACAGGACGAGGGGCAATGGGTTTAAACTGGAAGAGGGGAGAATTAGACGGGATGTTAGGATGAAGTTCTTTCCAGTGAGAGTGATGAGGCACTGGCACAGGTTGCCCAGGGAGGTTGTGGATGTTTCCTCTCTGGAGGTGTTCAAGGCCAGGTAGGACAAGGCCTTGAGTGACCTGTACTAGTGGGAAGTGTCCCTACCTACAGTAGGGGGTTGGAACTAGATGACCCTTGAGGTCCCTTTCAACCTTACTATTCTATGATTCTATACATGATATCCTTCAAGGCTTCTGTCTTAGTCTCAGTCTTAGACTTAGTCTGAGTCTGTTCTGACAGCAATTTCAGATCAAGTTACAGAGACAGGTTACATTACGATGAGTTTTTTAAAAAAATAGATATATCTGGGTTGAATACAGTAAGAAACAGTCCTGTTGTTGCTCTGCGTAAGCATCAAGTCTGAAGATTTTGACTTATGAAAGCATACACTGCATATGAATACTGGTTGTGTAGTTCCTTTCAAGGTGCAAGCCCTAGACATATATGATAGCACCTTAGGTCTATGATTGCTTTGTTCTTCCTCAAGAAAACTGTTTAATTGTAGAATAAACACTTCAGATGTCAAGATCCTACTGTTAAAAATCCGGCAACTCTGAAATATGAAATTACAAATTCTGCTTGGATGATAATGATTAATTCTGTGTGATTATTTTTTTCAGATCTATGCATATGACTGAGGTGGAAATATTGCAACTGAAATTCATAGAAAGGAGATATGTTTGTTTTTATTCTATGAAATCCCACGTTCTTTATTCAAATATCTTTTTGATTTTCTACAGAGGCTTTTTTAACCTTTTATCTCGCTTGAAGGTTATACATAAAGTCAAACCATCTGATTAAAATGTTATAATATTTGTTTTGCCAGTGAGGCACTGTGATATGGAGCCAATGATACTATATGGAGTTCATCCTGTTCACAAAGTTTCTCTTTTTAATTTGAATTTTGTATTTTGTAACTCCTCTAATTTTAAAGGATGTTGAGACTATGGGTTCAAATCTTTAACACAGAGCTTCAGTAAGTTTTTTTTTCATGTGAATTTATTTTGTTTGGCAGTCCATCCTTTCATTTGGCCCAAGAGGGTCTCACAAAACACCTTGATTAATGACATCTTTATAAAATGTTGGACCTGTATTCGTGTTAGAAAAAGATTAATAGTGACAACATGTTCCCTAAAAATGGGCAGCGAATGAAAGTACCAAGTCCTGTCATGACAAGCAGATGCATCAAACAAGAATAAACAAGAATTCTCTTGTAAATATGCAACAAAAACTTTTTTTTTTTTAAGATAGATCTACAGTGTAATAATAATGGCTATTCATTGACACCTGAAATATTCAAACAGAAGTTTGATTAGAATAAGAAATTATTTGCCATTATGTCTAATTTTGTTCCAACAGAAAAAGGAGTAAGAGCTCTAACCACCAGTTTTTCTGAGCTAACAAAGCACAGACCTGCACTTAACAAATAGCTATTGTAATGTATTTTCACTCATGTAACCTTTGCATCAAAGAGGAATGATTTTTTAAAAAATTATTATACATAGAAAACAAAACATTTTGTTGTGTTTGGTCAAAAAAGTAAATTAAAATACTTTCATTTTTGTTTCAACTATTTTATCATTTGAAAATCCTTTGCACTATAATTATATAGTAATTTGGAATGATCAACCACCACCAGGAAAAAAAAGTCTGTGTTTTGGATTTGTTTTTCCCTACAACTTATGCCCTTGAATAAGGAACAATAAAGAAGGAATGTCATAGAAACACATCTGAAAGTAGATGCCTTGTGACAGAGCACTGTTGTGAAATGTCTGATCAACACAAGTAGATGTCAAGGCTATCTTAGAATTTCCTATGCAGGTAACTAAAAAGAGAGCTTTTGATTAGATGGGTGTATGGAATGAGAAACTAATTTGACCTTTGATTAAATGATCTCACTTTCCTGGAACCATCACCTATATCTCAATTACATTCTGCTAAGAGAAAAGCTAAATTTGGCCATTATTTTAACTGACATGAAAGGGCAGAATAGAAGGGTTTCAGCTTTCACTAGCTCCTGCAGACAATGAAATGGGAAAATGAGTGGCCCCTAGAATTTATAGCCTCTTACTTATTACAGGCTGTGACTGTTCCAAGCACAGAGGGGATAATCAGCTTGTCAAGTGCCTACCGCTGAGAATGCCAACATATAATCACTTCTATTGCTTCAGAAGATTTCTTAGGAAACTGTGGCAATATATTTGCATTTAAAAAGCCATGTTGTACAATCATGAAGAGAGTCTATTTTTTAAAAATGCTGTAAAACAGTCCTTAAAATGATTAATTAATTATTTTCTATGAATGCCATATAAAAAAAGGAAAAGTTGATGTTATTCTACTGAAATTTTAGGTAAAAATCATTAGAATTGTAAATAGTTGCATGAGATAAAAATACATTTGTAAGTTAATGGTGTTTCTTGCATCAAAATGTTCAGACCATCAGAATGTACAGCATTGTAGCAGTTGTTAGTAGCTCAAAATTATACTTAAGTTTTCTAGCAGCAATGAAACTTAACCCAGAGAGCTCTGTTTAACAGAGCTAAATGCTAAACAAGTTTCCCACAAATTAGAAAACTTGTAAGCCACTCAAAAGAAAAATCAAGACAAAAGAATTTTTATCATATCCTAAGTCTATAGAAAAATAAAGGGCTTTAGTAAAAAGGTCCAATAACAACGATTTGTAAGGAAATAAAAAGAGATGCACCTTTGAAAGTCACTGAAATTTGACTGAACTGAACTCAGGACAATACTGGAATCCAATGAATTATAAAGTCAATGAAAACATTGTGAACAAGCGAAAATTAGTGCTAGATCTCTGTTAAGTAGGAACTCTATATAATCCAGAAATCTTCTGGAGCCATTTGGGAAGGCTCCAAATGAACTAAAAGCATTAAGGGGTTAAAACATGCCTAGGGAATTACATTACTGAAATAGGATGTTAATCTATTTTAGCTTCAACCACTATTTCATGATTAGAAAAGGGTACAAAAAGCCTTAAGAAGGTCAAACATTGTGGAAACTAACTGGTGCAATCAAGTATTATACCATGCACCGTTAACATGCTTGACCTAAGCCATTCAAATACCAACGCTAGGAGTAAGCAAATTATAAGCAAATTACCAAAGGAAAGGCCAGATGTTCCATTTCTTGAAGAAACATATTATGCTAGAATATAAACCAGCAAGCAATTAGTTTGTGCAGGTATTATTTTTCAGTGATTAATTTAAAGGGAAAAATAAAAGAAAAAGAAAGAGGAGGAGTAATTCAATATCGAATAAACTAACACTTATTAAAAGAAGAGGTTGAATCAGTTACGGAGAAAAGCTTTACAGTAATAAGAAGAAAAATAACTGGGTCAATCTAGACCTCTCATTTCAGATATGGATGTTTTTGGATTAATTTTGATTTAGCATTACAAATTTTGCAATAGGGAAAAATTGTACGTAGAAGATATATTAACAACAAATGACATTCCTTCAGGGGATGCACTTAGAAATATATATATAGTTAGAATTAAACTGGAAAAGATACCATGATTTCGTAGGCTTAATGTCCAAAAAAAAACCAAATTAGGTTTAAGAATACCTGAAGTCATTGTTATCTTGTCAAAGACACTAACTTTCTTCTCTATCTATTGAAATTTGTGTGTCAAGTTCTGTTATGTCTTTGTTTTCTTAACTTCAAAACTATTTTAATCTTAGGGTAAATTTCAGAGTATCTAAATAGGCATCTTAAAGGAGATGTGGCAGTGCAGATAAACAGGTAACTAAGCAGAGCCGGAAGACTAAGACAGACCAAGTTTTCCCAGTTCAGCTCAATAAGCCCACGGTACACTCACTACGTGAATATTATCTGAAGTTCTTATCCTACCAGTTGTAAAAGTATAAGTGAGGAAAATGCATAAAAAATACATTGTAGTAAATGTGACTTTACCTTTTGTATTAGAAGACAAACTCTTTATACTTACACAACCCTGTAGGATCTCAGGATTTGTTTGAATTTGGCTTGTTCTGAGCTAGTTTTAGCTCCTATAAGTGTAGTCTACCGGCCAAGTGCTATTGCTTGGTATGCTGCAAGTATGTATCAAGTACTCTATACAGTAAAGGTTTATCACCCCGAGGTAGTGACAGTAGCCCTTTGTGTCAGCTAAGGCATGGGAACATGTTGTGCAACTTTCAAACTCTAGTTTGGCAATTGTGAAAAGGAACAAAACTATGGTAAGAAAACATACGAATATCTGTGAAAAACACTCTTACTTGCCACTATCACACTCCTTCTGGCAAAAAACAACTCAGGATAATGACAACTGGTACATTGTATAAGTGACAGTTAAGATTAGAGGAAAAAAATGGTTATAAGCAGGCATTTTAATATAACAGCATTTGTTAGTGAAACTTTCTGTTCTGAATCAGTTGGCAGTTTGAATTAACTGAACATTAACCGAATTAACGTTAGGCTTTGGGCTCCGTATACATTCTGTCTTCTGTTTTGCAGCTAAGGAGATTTTGGGTGTAACAATGAGGACAAGTAGCATCCTAATGAAGATTTGTTACCAAAGTAGGGTCCTCTCATGGAAGAGGGACAAATGAGGGAGAACAGAGTGGAAATGTACAATGTGCACAGAGTGGTGCTAGAAGTAAAGACACATTATGTCTTCCCTTTCTTAATACAAAGTGTAGAAGTCATCAGGTATAAAAACATAGGTGCCAATTAAAAAAGGAAGCTGTGTATGTAAGTGAAATTCATTGCCACATGATGACATGAATGCTCAAACTTCACATAGTTTCAAGAACAAACATGTGAAAGAAAAACTCTCTAGGGCTTTAAATAGAAATATACTATTTCTCCCACAAGAAGTCCAGAGAAACAAATTATGTGAGACTGGAAATACATTGTGAGGAATTCTGACACTACATTTTCTGTTTGAGTATCCTCCTTAGACTTATACTGAAAAACTGATGCTATTTTACATCTTCGATCCAACAGTTCTTGGTGAATTTATAGACTTTTATAATTCAGCCTAATAATAGCACTTACTCTTTTTTTCACTTTCTGTATATTTTCGAGCAAGGAAATCCTGCACACACTGAAAATAGTTGCAATATTGCAATACTAAGAACAAAGGAATGGTTTATTATTTTGTTTGTATAGGCTAATTGACCTTCTTAATTGTGACGGTTTGGGAGTTCCCCGCCCCCCCACACTTTAAAATGCCCCAGACTAATACTCAGCTGGCTGGAAGTTAAGAGATGAAGCTCTATTTACAGCTCAGCACAATATACAAGCAAATATATACAGTATTTACAGGAATATTTACAGAAATATACAAGTTTAAGGTAATACAGACACACAACTCCCCTCCCAGAAATCAGAGACCCCAGGAGGGGCTCCCAACCACCCTTCCACCTTCTCCCCACTCCCATACCTTACCCCAAGGTTTGGCTTACGCACAAGGAGGATCGGTCGGGGAGGATTAGAAGAAAAGTGGTTAATGGAGTTATTCAACAGAGAGGAGAAGCCAGAGCTGCTAGCCCAAGACCCAAGCAGCAAGCCAGTCCCTCGTGACCCAGACTGCCAGCTCGAGAGACTCTTATCTTCTTTGTTTTGGTTTTCTTATACCTAAACATCACAGCAAGCCTATGAGTGAAGTAGACATCACCATGGTTTTACCTTCACAGCCTACAGTATAATTTTCTCTATTAAAAATATTCCAATTATCTCAAACCAGCACATTAATTTAGATATTAACATATTTTAAGGATGTTTATGAAAAGAATAGAGTCAGGTTTTCCTTGGAGAACATATATTAATTAAAAGACATCATAAACAAAGTAAATGCTTATATAGTGTGTTTCTCTCTTGCTGGTAAATATACATGTGCAATATAGAAAACATGAGAAGGCTTAACAATATATCAGATTTTAATATTTTACTAAAGTTGCAGTATATCTGCAACATTCTGGATTACCACATTTACACAAGCAGTTTTTAATAACTAAGGATACTTTGGGGCTAGTACCACAATCATCCCAACACTGCAAATAATTTATACTAAATCTAAATCTAAATTTGATATAGTGGTGTTTTGGTTTTGTTTGGGTTTTGTTTGTTTGTTTTTAACTCAGAAGAGGTAAATCAGATGAAGAATACTCATGTTTCCTAATAATGTTTCAGATATGAGACTTAATTTAAAAAAGAAATATTTTCTTCCCTTTTTGCCAGTATCCATTAGAAATGATTCAGAAATTCATCTTGGGTTATCTAATCCAATATACCATGTGTGGGAAGGGAGAAGGTATGTCATCACCAGCCCTCTTTTATAAAATTATGGAAATCAGTACTATCAGAGAACATATGGGACTACTAATACACCAGTTTGGGTTTAATTGCAAAGAAAACATGGTAACAGATCAATATAGGAAGTATGTTTCAAGAGTGTTAACTCTAATGAGAAAGACTGTCTCAAAGGGGCTGATGTTTGTATGATAAAGCTAACTTCAGCTGTTAACATCTAGAAGATAGGGTTACCTTTACAGAGATATGGCCCATCTTATGGGATGATTTAATTTTATATCTTTAGTGGAATGCAAAGATATAAAGTGATAATTTAATAGTACACTAAACACTAAACATGTAGGTGGGATCTAATGAAATATTAGGCTAGATATTAATGTGGTCACCATTCCTTAAAACACACCTGAAGAATTTCTTCTGCTCAGGAAAGTGTGTCAGGAGAGGCAGAGACTGCATGGCTCCTGGGTGCTGCTAATTTACCAGGTTCCAGCAGCACTGTCATCAATGACAACAATGACAGGTTGACTATAAGATCCTACAATTATTATTTATGCTGAGTAGTTTTGTTTCCTTTAGGATTTTACATCTGATGGCAATTCCTCTCTTGAATCACAGCTGTGCTAGGAACCTCACTTCTGTCTTTGTTTACCTTCCTAAGGATTTTTACCAACTTACTGGAAGTTTTTATCAGTTATCTAAACTAAATCTGTGCAGCTGTATTGTACTCCAGAAGGCTTTTTATCCTTATAGACAGTTACAACCTTGAGATGACTGATGTCTTACAACAAGGATTAGAGAGAAGAGATTACAGAGAAAGTAACTAAGTGCCCTATTAAAACCATTGAGAAGTTATTATGCTTTAAAAAATATTATTTATTAAAGGAAATACTGATATAAAACTCATATCTATATAGATATGAGAGGTAATCTCCAGCATACTAATACTAAAGAAATTAATACATTTTGACATGAAAACCTAATGTGATTGTTGTACAACATAAACACATTCACCTCCTCAGTTAATGCTTTTGAACTAACAACTTTCCTATGATTCCTACAAAGTCTCTATGATGTAATAGATATTCTTCTTTGATGGGTATATCTCCCCACCTAAATAATTCTATAAACAGAACCACCTGCCCTAACCTATACACCTAAAAGTCAGGCAAGCTGAAGGACTAATCATATCACGCTCTAGTTGTATCCAACAAACAGAACCAAAATACCTGCATGGCATAGTTTTCTGACCTCTCTCAGATACTGTGAGATGAAAAAAAATAATTCTTTCGTGACGAGTTGTATCTCTGTTGACCATAAAGAGAGGCACGGGTGACTGATGTAAGAGTTAAAAGTTTTGTCTATTTTAGATGAGTTGCATCCAAATCTATTTCCTCCTGGGTATGACTAAATCACAAATTTAAGTAAAATTAAAGTGGTAATTTCTTGTCTAAATTCAGACTGAAAAAGAGCTCAGCAAGGAAGAAGGCTGAAGGAGGGGATATATGAAACTGGGCTTCATTCTCACCTGGATTCAGCAATAAGCAGTGTTAGAAGCTCTCATGGAACTTCTTCTGACTGAAAAAACAGAGACTTAGATATCTTGTTTAGAATCTAAAATGAGTTGGAATTATTCTGAGCCTTATTTGCTTCACTTAGTAAAGCAGTGTAAATCAAATGTTTTCATAGAGGTAAAATGCTCATATCCACTGTATAATGGGATGTATCTGAAAAAAAAATTGTCTTTCCAGTATAGCACAAAAAGGAACAAAGTCACCACACCCCTCATCTATGTTGATTCTGCTGTGTCTAGCAGAAAGTAAAATAAATAAGAAAATTTATATTTATTCTAATGTATTTCATGTAAAAGTATACTCAGCACTGGCAGCCTGACCTAGTTGAAGGTGTCCCTGACCACCCCAGGGAGGCTAGACAAGATGACCTTTGTCAGTCCTTTCCTACTCAATGCAATCTCAATCTGTGAAAAGTTGATAGTAGTAGAAATAATTAATATTCTTTTTACAGATACTTTGAAGTTGTTTTTACTCAGAAGAGGTTGTTTTGTTTTGGTTTTTTTTTTTTCTTTAAACTTTTGCAGGTATATCCATTTTAAGACACTGCAGTGGAGAGTTAGGAATATTCTGACATTGAAGCTATTTTTTACACCTGACTAGTACATGTCAAAAGTAGGTCCATGCACTAGTACATGTCAAAAGTATGTCAATGCACATAAATCACTACAAAATGGAAGAAAACTCTAATCCATGTCTCAATTTGACAAATATGCAAGAACAGATTTTTTTCTCTGTAGTTCCATTAACATTTAATTACCATAAAGTTATTAAATTATTAGTACTAACATTATTACTAAAAAAAATAAAATAATTTATTTTATTATTTGATTTTGTCTACTTCTTATTCAGGAGCTCAAATCTATATCTATCACAATGGGTAGAATATAAATTTAGAGTTCCATTATGCTTGGTCAGTAAACACAGTGAATTTTCAAACCAAAAGTGACACAATTCAATGCAGATGTAAATGGTTATATTTTGTTAATTTGTGCATTTAAAATAATTACATTATGTGTATTAATCCTTGCTATAATTTCAGTGATCTTTTATGTTTCAGAACGTAAGAATTTAACTGTGTCTTGGTGTATGACATAAAGGTATCAGCATAGAGATTGAAGATGAAATCTCCCTAATAGAATCATAGAATCATAGAATGGTAAGGTTGGAATGGATCCAAGGGATCATCTAGTTCCAACCTCCCTGCCATAGGCAGGGACACCTCCCACTAGACCAGGTCACTCAAGGCCTCCTCCAACTTGGCCTTGAGCACCTCCAGAGAGGGAGCAGAAACAACCTCCCTGGGCAACCTCTTCCAGTGCCTCCCCACCCTCACTGGAAAGAACTTTCTCCTGACATCTAGTTTAAATCTCCCCTCTGACAGTTTAAACCCATTACCCCTAGTCCTATCATTACAAGACCTTGTAAATAGTCCCTCCCCAGCCTTCCTGTAGGTCCCCTTCAAATACTGGAAGGCTACTATAAGATCTCCTCGAAGTCTTCTCTTCTCCAGGCTAAAGAGCCCCAACTCTCTCAGTCTGTCTTCACAGGAGAGTTGCTGCAGCCCTCTGATCATCTTCGTGGCCCTCATAGTGCTGCCTGTGTCCTGTGATGTGATATGTGTCTGCATTTTTCTCAGTGAGCATCCTGACTACTTCAGCATTACATAAACACAGATAAATTAAATTGTTCGTTATAGGGTTGAACTGCTCATTTCTTTCAGTTTGGGGTATCAAATAGTTTAAGCAAATTACTAAATAGGTATACTACGAAAATACCCATACTAATTCAAATCTTTGCTATTATATAGTTACAGGGAAAAAAATAATTTTGTAACATTTAGGATGGACAAAGTTAAAGAGTAAGGGAATATTTAGAGGTGATTGATTAAAATTTCTGAAAAATACTTTCTCATCCTGAAATTTTAAATGTAGAAGAATATGTCAATTTACTCAGATCTGTGGTTCTCCTGCTCTCTGGACTTCTCTCCCCTGTGGTTGCATCCTCTTCTAGTTGGACAGATGTCTAAAGCTGTTTTCATTTTCTTGTAACACCTTCACAAATCTTGTTGCAAAGATTTATTTGACAATGTAAGCCAAAGAAGCAGACAGACCCTGATGGACAGCTAACATAAAAAATGTTTTTTAAAATAACTATTAAAAATGTTTAAAAACATAGAAGAGTAATTCTGTTATGTCAGTCTGTCTGTCTATCTGAACTTTACATTTCTATTTCTTTTTAAGATTTAAGAATTATTTAATGTGAAGAATATTTACATTTTCACATTATTTTATGCTACAAAATGAATTTTGCAATAATAAAGATCTCATATGAACAACTTCTTTAGGAAGAAAGAATATTGATTTGAAGTGAAGAATGTAATGAACTTTCCCAACTTTCACAAATATTTAATGAGAAAAAGAGACCCAGAGGAATAGAAACTTATTAGGATGTTTGTAAATAAATACATAATCACATTACTGATTTTCAAAGGAAAAAAAGCATGGCTTTAAGAAACTTTTCTGACAATTCTAGGAGTCTAGTCTTTCTCTATTTCTTTAATTGAAAATTGAACTGAAGCAAAAATTTGAGGTTTTGAAAACTGTAAGAAATAAACAAAAAAATATACAAAAATAGTGATTTTAACATGCCTGAAACTTTTGACATTGCAGAAACTGAAATTCCAGTTTGTCTAAAATGGTATTAGAAGGTAAAAGTTTGTGGTATTTTTTTTTTTTTTTTTAATATTTGGACACAATTTTCTTTTTTAGTATCTTGTCTCTTGGGAACCGTAATTAGAGGCCACATGCTCAGACCAGATTAAATTGATATTGATGGACAATGGAGAAAATTAAATTCCCTGGGAATCTGTGTTCACAAAACATGAAAGCTATGTAACAGCTTTTAAAGGGAAATTTCTACCTGCAGATTATTAAATGAGTGCAATAAAAGGTTGTGCTATATTACAAACTAAGGTATCCTTAAGTATTTTTTTTAATTTACTTTTGTTAATAAGATTTTTAAGAAGCAACGATACTGATATTTAAAAAAAGACATTGATAGGAAAAATAGTAGTAAATTCTGAGTATAAAAATGTAAAAATTAATTTTAAAAGAATTTAATTAAACAGAAAAAAAAGGGATTTTTGTTTTGTTTTGGTTTGGTTCATTTTACTAATATTATGCTTTCTCATTTAAATGTTTTGGCAAGTAATATAAATAAATACATGAATGAATTAATGGAGAAATGCAACTGATTAGTAAAAACATATAATAAATGAAAGCGGAAAAAAAAATGGCATCATTTCAGGTTTTCCCAGGGTTCAGATGTATAGTAGTAGTAAAATTAGCTCAGTAGGATGTATAAAATCTAAAACTTACCAAATATCTTCATTCTTAGACACATATTTGGAGTACTTTTTCTTTAAAGAAATAACATTCTGTTATAAAACAGTTGTTTTGAGTTAATAGTAAGGCATAGGGCATAGAACTTGAAAGTGATGGATCATTGAACCTTTGCAGTTTAATAAGACTTCAGAAGAAGACTCATAGAACTTTTTGAACTTACCCAAGTCCTTGGTGCATCTCACTGATTTGCATTTCTTTGGAGATTGTGGTTATTATGAGACCTTGTAACACACTTTCTTTGCAAACAGCAAGTGGGGGTGAAAGAGGAGCCTGAAGCTGCTTGAGACTGTTTTAATGAGTGAAGCCTCCTTGAACTGACTTTCAGAAAATACATTAATTGCAGAAAGGTCTCATAATAATTATAGTATCTTGAAACATATAAGTTATCTCGGCTGTAAAATGGGGCCTACACAATCAAATTATTATAGACACAATATTACACTGCCTCCTTTTTGTGGTTTGCTCCCATTATTAGCATGTTCTCATTAGCCAAATTAAAGTATTTCATTTCTACAGATTTTATGGTAGATGGGTTTTATATTGTACTTCAGGGGCTACAGGACTAATAACACATCTCCAAAAACATGCAATGAAGCAGCAGTGTTTTAAGTACCCCATGTGTTCGTTCCTGCATTTTGAGCATATCCTAAAAGCAAATAGCACTCTGAAGATGTAATAAGGTTTCAGAGCTTCCCATTCCACAAAGAAAACCTTATATAGTATTGGATGTGTTCTCTGATCTTTCATTGTGGTTTGTGGGTTTGTTTTTTTCTTTTGTCCTCAAGAGAAAAACAGAAAACTTCTTATTAACTGATAGACTAACATTAAGTGGGTGACACAAGTATTCTGTAGTAGCAAAGAACTGTCATGAGCTTCCCAAGTGAAAAATGCGCCATGAGTTGAGGACTTACCATGGTAATATCCTGGGTAACACACAGGGGATTTTCGGCTCTGTCACACCAGTTCTGTAAATTTCCATGTGAGAAATGGGCAGGTTGAAAAGAATTACTTTTTTTCTTTTTTTTTCCCTTTTTTTTTTTGTTTTTCCCCAAAATGCCTGCCGTACACATAAAGCACTTTAAAATATTTAGCACTTTAAAATATTTTTTTTGTCTCTCCTGAGAAAGTGGTAATGAAAGCAGAACAAGTTTTTAGCTAAGGGAAAATGTGAAACAATTCAGACAATTTTACCATCAACTGCAATTTATTCCATTGTTCCTCTGTGCTTTTTATCCCAGGACTTATACTGCTTATACTACACTGAATTCTACTCTTTCCCACCTGTACATCACTTATGCTGAATAGTTCTACCTCTGTCAGAACATTTAAAAGGTCCAGAAGACATTGAAGACAGCTTTTTACCTCAATTTAGGTCTCGAAAGACAAGTTCTTTTCTGTAACCACAAAGAAATTTTGCTTACAAAAACCACTTTCATTGTGGCAAAGAGTTGCAAAACCACACTAATAAGAAATTTTAATGCATTTTTGATGCCATAATAATTTCTTTAAAGACCTATTTAATGCAAAATTTCAGAGAAAAAAAATTAAATCAGTTCAAAATTATAGCTATGTTTTTAAAAAAATATTGTAAGGATAATTTTGTCATCTGTTCAATGTCCTGTCAGTTCTGAACGAAGGATTTTAAATTAATAAGTTGTATAAAAAAAGAATCTGCTAAAAGTATTTGATATTATGCTTAATGTTATCTACTACGAATTGCTATTTCTGAATAACCAAATTTCTTTCTTTTCAGTTCTGTTATCCACGACCGAATAAAATGATGACCTGTTTTTTCTCCTGAAATATAATACATACCTTACAAGACACTATTTCTGCTGGATTAATTTTGGACGTGATGGAGTTAAGAATAAAGCATTTCAATTCGAATGTAGGTATTGTATCTAGCTGACAGTCTTTCCTAACTGAGAAAATCATTATTGTTAGAGCTCCTTACACTTCTGCAACAGCCTCAATATATGAGGCTCATAGGATATTACCTCTGTAATTCCAGTGGTATCAGGAATTTTTGTATCAAAATTTGCTATGCATACCTTTGACTTAATCAAATTCCTACTTCACTATGATGCCAAACGTTTCTTCCAGATTGCTCTCTGAAGCTATCATAAAACCCAGATAGAATCATAGAATGGTAATGTTGGAAACGACCTCAAGGATCATCTAGTTCCAACCCCCTGGCATAGGGAGGGACACCTCCCACTAGCACAGATCACTCAAGGCCTCCTCCAACCTGGCCTTGAACACCTCCAGGGAGGGAGCAGCCACAACCCCCCTGGGAAACCCGTTCCAGTGCCTCACCACCCTCACTAGAAAGAACTTCCTCCTGACATCTAGTCTAAATCTCCCCTCTGCCAGTTTAAACCCATTGCCCCTTGTCCTGTCATTGCAAGACCTTGTAAATAGTCCCTCCCTAGCAATCCTGTAAGTCCCCTTCAGATACTGGAAAGCTACTATAAAGTCTCCTCAAAGCCTTCTCCAGTCTGAAGAGCACCAACTCTTGTAGCCTGTCCTCATAGCAGAGCTGCTCCAGCCCTCTGAGTATCTTCGTGGCCCTCCTCTGGATCCACTCCAACAGTTTCATGTCCTTCCTGTGCTGGGGACTCCAGAACTGTACACAGTACTCCAGGTGGGTTCTGATGAGAGCAGAGTACAGGGGGAGAATC
>VWYK01074394.1:0-33351 GCA_013399775.1 Semnornis frantzii
TTGGATATTATGAAGAAATTCTTCACTATCACAGCAGGGGAAGACTGGAAGAGTTTTCCCTAACAGGTGGTGGAGGCCCAATTCTTGGGGACATTCAAGGTCAGGCTTCATGGGGTTTTGAGCAACCTGATCCAGTTGGGGATATCTCTGCTTACTGCAGGGGGCTTTGTCTAGATGACCTTCAAGAGGCCCCTTCCATCCCAGTGCATCCTATGATTCTTAAGGGTCTTTTCCAACCAAAACAATTCCATGATTCTGAGATGAGAGACACCTTCTGAGCACGTAATTCATTCCTTCACATCTTTCCTTTCTTTAGGTATCATTCTTAGGCCAGTTTTAAATATCCCAGTCTGTCTCCAGTGGAATTTAGCCCATTTCATTAAGAGCCATCTCTAGCATGTTGGTCCCACATTGCAGTACAAATAAACCTGCAGCTTTTTTGTATTCTTAGCATTGCAGTAGCAATTTAGAATGGTCTTCTGGGAAAATGATCCCACAAAGTGATTAGACCACAGAAAGTCACCAGTATAGCTTTCAGTTGTGCTGTTTGGCACACCTTCAATTTTTCCATACTCTACAATAATCACTGGGTGTTTATCAAGTATGAAGGGGATAATCATTACAATTCCAGTATATTAGAATTTTATTTATATGCAGAAGCACACATCCATGAAATAGTGTGATGGTTTGGGAGTTACCTGTGCCCCACACACAATGAAATCCCCCAGACTAGACTCAGCTGGCTGGAAGTTAAAGACTGAAGCTCTATTTACAGCTCAGCACAATATACAAGCAGAGATATACACAATGTACAGGAATATTTACAGACATATACAAGTTAAAGGTAATACAGAAACAATCCCCCTCCCAGAAATCAGAATCTCCAGGAGGGGCTCCCAACCACCCTTCCACCTTCTTTCCACCCCTCTACCTTACCCCAGGGTCTGTCTTACGTGCAAGGTGAGTTTGGAGGATCAGCAAGGGGGATTAGAAGTAGAGTGATTAGTTGGGTTACACAGCCACAATAGCCCAGAGAGAAAACACACCGACTCCAGAGAGAGACTCTGTCTGATCTATGTTTGTGTCCTTGTTTTCATACATCTCAGCAAGCCCATGAGTGAAGCAGACATCACCATTGCTTGCTTCTCACAGCCTAGAATCTTTTTTCTTTCATTAGAATATTCCAATTAGCTTCAAACCAGCACAAATAGAGAAATTAGCACTGAGCAGAGACCACATGTAACACCTAAAAATATTTTGCAGCTGAATTGCAGTGGAGATTAACAAAGATAGAGCTTTATGCAGTATTTAGCCATGAACAAATAGTGCAATTAATCGTGTGCATGTGAGTTTGAAGAAGAGATAAAGAATATTATTCATTCACATTCTGTAACACTGGCAGCCTTAGGCTAAACAATTGCAAAGTATTTCCTGGCTAAATTGAGTATTCCACTCTTTTGAGGAAAGTTCTTGGATCCCACTTAAAAGGCCAATAATCCTGCAAAAAGCAAGACCACATTACCACAAGGAACCACAAAACCCTCTATCAATTATCATACAACATCCACCAATAAACCTGGCAGGCTCCAAAACAAGTTAACATTACCTTATAGCAGTTGCAGGATATGCTGCTGTTTGAATCACACACAAAGCACAAGAGATCAATTCCTAGCGAGCAGTCTCCTGGGTAGAAGCTTCAAAGTCCTCACTCTCCACAGCAAGGTATTTCATGATCATGACATATTTGCATTATGACTGAAGCCAGGACTACAGAAATTACTGATTTTTCAAACTCACCACAAACCAAGGAAGACAGGGGAGGGTCCTGTCTGCAGCCCCTCTGAACTTCCCACTTTTCTGACACTAGTTGTGACAGTTTGGGAGTTCCCCGCTCCCCCACACTTTAAAATGACCCAGACTAGACCTCAGCCGGAGCTGGAAGTTAGGAGATGAAGCTCTATTTACAGCTCAGCACAATATACAAGCAAATATATACACTATAGACAGGAATAGTTACAGAAATATACAAGTTTAAGGTAACACAGACACACAACACCTCTCCCAGAAATCAGAGACCCCAGGAGGGGCTCCCAACCACCCTTCCACCTTCTCCCCACCCCCACACCTTACCCCAAGGTTTGCCTTACACACAAGGAGAATCGGCTGGGGAGGATTAGAAGAAAAGTGGTTAGTGAAATTACTCAACGGAGAGGAGAAGCCAGAGCTGCTAGCCCAAGACTCAAGCAGCAAGCAAGTCCCTCGTGACCCTGACTGCCAGCTTGAGAAACTCTTATCTTCTTTGGTTTGGTTTTCTTATACCTAAACATCTCTGCAAGCCTATGAGTGAAGTAGACATCACCACTGTTTTCCTTCACAGCCTATAGTACAATTTTTCTCTATTAAAATATTCCAATTAGCTCAAACCAGCACACTAGTGAAAGCAAGTACAAAACACGTCCTCAATAGGAAACATTTCATTTGTGGGTACGTGTAGGAGAATGAAACCAAAGCCAAATGCACAACATTGAAACAAGTGTCACATGCAGTGGCCTTCTAAGTGGACAAAGCACTCACCCAGTAACAGATGAGGGCACAAATTCTCATCAGGTATGCAGGAGTATGATGTACACATCTCTTGGCAATACAGGAGATGAGAACCCCAGGTGTTGTTGTTGGGCACTGGCCAATGTAAATGTGGAACCAGTCCTCAGATGCAGAGACTGGAACATCTTCTGTGCCCTAAGTCTCACGGCACTGACAGCAACTGAAATGTTTGCCTTGCATGCCTCATAATATCCTTGGGTATCAGTTGATAAATGGTGGAACCAGGTATTTTCTCTCAGCTAAGGACCAGGATAGCTCCCTTCAGAGCTGGAACCTGTCCACACTAAACTTCACTACAACTTCTTAGCATCAAGGAGTGAGAGATGCCCTTGTTTATTCATCTTCTTGCTGCCTCCTGCCTGTGTCTAGGAGGCTGCTGGAAGGCTGCAGGTTTGGGTTCACATTTCCATCAGCAGGAAGCCACTGGCTTCCACAGTCCCATTACCTGCACCAAAGATGATGCAAGGCCAATGCTTTCTGAGAGCAGCTCTTCCCTTACCACCTACCCACACTGCTGCCTCTACCACCACTCTCTCCCTCCATGCATCCTGTCTACCCCAGAAGTCCATTACAAGCTGAATAACAAGGTTTACCTGAGTTATCAAACACCTGATTTTATTGCTCCCTGCTCTGAAGGAACAACTAGTGTGGAGGCTAAGGACAAGGGAACCTGCAGGCTTGCTCTCAGAGGAGGTAATGCCCACACTATCACAAACAAAATGGCTGGAGACTTGCCTGCTCATGCGGTGATGCAGCCTCCTAAAGGCTTTTAATTCTGTTCTCACAGGAGAGGAGACATCAGCCCCCACTTCCTACACTTGGGAGATTAAACCTTAAGGACAGAGTGTTGTGTGTTATTAAAAGCATCATCTTTCCAACAGTGTTGCTCATCACACTCACATGTTCTTTAGTATTCCAGAAGGCCTTCTGAGCTCCAGTGCTCTGTAGCCACCAGATAGCATTGATGTCCCCTAATGAAAACAAGCCCTTCCTTTTCCTGGCTGAGGCAGGCACTGTGACTCAGCAGAAGCTACTGCAGGAGTTAACTGGTGGGTTAGACCTTCCTTGACACAGCAGCCCTCTGGCACCCTTCTTGGTGACATCAGAGAGCTCTGACATAATTATAAGTGTACTTTAGGCCCACCTTAAGGTATTCTGCTATGCCAGTGACACAAAGTAGCCTCAGAACACATTAGATCAGGCCCAGCAAGGATAGAAATGCTACAATGGCATTTCTGTGGGAACTTTCCCAAAAGTCATCTCCCACTGAAATGCTGCTCCAGGCTGATGCTTGCTCTGCCAGTCACATGTGGCTCCCAGATCTCTTTAGCTCAGCAGCCTCTCAACATATGTGATGGCGTCTATCTGTGGTGGAAAAAAAAAATCGGGGGGGAAAAAGGCAGCTCTGCTTCCAACTGCACAAAGGATATGAGCAAGCTGTGTATGCTTCTGCAGTCCATGTCAGTCAGTAAAATTAGATCCTTACAAGCCTCCCCCTTGAAGACACATAACTAGCTACACATCAAGCTGCACGGGGCTCTGATAGAGGCACGAGTGGAAGAGGAGGTTGGCAAGAAGAACACTGGCTTGGTTGTGTCATTGCCAGGGTCTGGTAGCTGATCCTCTCTAAAAGCAGTGCTGAACAGGCTGCAAGGACTATGTGGAGATGTAATGGGCACTTCTCAAATTATTACAGTATAATTATATAACATTTTCTTTTTATTATGACTTTCTGAGGAGTTTCCATAGGAATGAAATATCTACACATTTCCAATTATTGTAAATTAGCTTCATGACTTTGTTTTTCCCCCCAATTGTTTTTGTTCACATTTTAAGATGAAAGCAAACAGTCCAAGGTTACCCTGAAGAGAATCTAGGTATGGGAAGCTCTTGTTAATTCTGCCTATAGGGCAAAATAGGTTGCTTCCCTTCAAACCTGCAGAATAATGTTTTATACCATAATCAGTGCTTGAATTGATTAAGAAGGGCAAGAGCTGGCCAGTACTGTGTATGGTGTCTATGCTGAAGATGATACTCAAGTCTTTTACATCACTGCTGCCACTCCATGCAAATGCCTTTGCCAAGTGTCTATCAGAAACATTCGCAGTGATCTTTTTAACCTCTGTGTCTGCTGTCTTCAGTAAGAGGGAAGCTGACTGAAAACTGTAGAGATCAGCAAGCACTAAAATTTAAACTGAAAATGTCACCAAAATGTATTACATTTTGGACATTTACTAACTGTTCTTTTACATTAAGTCAAAAACTTTTTAAAAAATAAATAAAATAAACCCTTGGTGGGGGGGAGGTCTCCTGAAAGGGTTAATTTTTTCTCCTACAGCTTCTCTGAGCGGAACTGATATTCTTAGTCTGACTTAAGGATATGGAATAGAAAGGCTGCCAACATCTGTTGTGGTCAGAGACAGATAAAAGAGACTAATTCAGAGCTAGAAGAACCCATGTACAGCATTCTGTGTTGCATTACCCCGTTCATAAAAGCTTGCAAAATAGCATTGATAGTATGGAAGATAGATGCTCACCTAAACTTCTTCACTGTAGAGACCTATGAGTTTCACATATATATATATAGACATCCTCATCATCACACATTGTGCAACACAAAACAGTTAGCTTCTAACTTGGGAATTCCAGGCTAATATTTCAGAAACCCTGAGTCTATAATCAGATTGCTTTATAATGGGAACTGAAGACACACACAAGTGATTAGTGAGCTTGTAGGTATTGGGAGCAGTATTGATTTAGCCTGCTGTCAATAGAGAAAGTTAGAACAGAACAGATTAAGATGCTCATTAACTATGGATGTGGATTAGCCCGAACTCTATGAAGGCACTCAGAGCAAGAGCTTCCACACAGAGACTTGAAGAAAAGCTAATGTGATTTACATTCATACCCTAATTCAGTTATCAAACATACTCCATGTAAACAAGCCTTCAAATTACTGCAATCAGCAACTATTTCCAAGGAAGCCAATTGCTTTGTGACAGTATAACAGGCATACAAGTAAAACCAGCACAAAATCCATGGGCTGCAGAACTAGCATGTCTGTCTATATTTACTTTTGCCAGAACTGACCTCACTATGGGAAGGAAACTTGAATATCTGAACTGGATTTCAAAGAACAGCTATTTTACTACAGGAAAGGAACACTTTGCACATGAGTGGCTTAATTATATTACAAGTGTAATATAACAACACCCTGGAGATATTTAAAAAACTAGATGTGGTACTTCAGGACATGGTCTAGTGGTCATGGAGGTGCTGGGTAGAAGGTTGGACTTGATGAACTTTTCCAACATTAATGACTTAGACTCCAAATGAGACTGAAGTGACACCAAATGTTTAGTGTCTAAATGTTCTTCTGGTGCACTCTCTGCTGTCTTTATTCCAAGGAAGCATCTATTTCTCTTGTCATAAAGCAAAAATTCTACCTCATCTTTTATTTGCCTCGGTAGCTAAGAGGCAGACATGGAACCAAGAGTCCCCAGCAATGGGACCATGGCATGCACTGCTGCCAAGAGCAGACAATGGGAAAAGTGGTCACAGACAAGAGACAGCTGCCCTGCATCTGTGAAGGGCAGAGCTCCTACCTTCATTTCTTCTCCTAGAAGGTGACCCAGTCCTCACTCCAATGGATGTCTGCACATTGCAGTGTTTCTCTCTACCTCTTCCATTCTGACATGCCCCTGAAAGCACATGCCTCAGATTTCTGCAGAGGTGCAGAGCACTGTTGGTGTATATATAGTAAGCAGTCAAATCCTCAACAGCTTAGAGAAGTTCTCCTGTAGCTACCTTCATCCACTTCAAAAGTCAATTTGGTCTTGGCAGGCTGGAGTGCCTCAAACAGGTCTCATTTGACACAGAATAATCCAGTTGGAAGGGATCTACTACAATCATCTAGTACAATTGCCTGACTACTTCAGGGCTCACCAAAAGTTAAAGCATGTTTTTAAGAGCATTGTCCAAATGAGTCTTAAATGCTGTCAGGCTTAGGAAGTCTGTTTCAGTGCCTGACCCCTCTCTCCATAAAGAAATGCTTTTTAATCTTAAGCTTGAAGTTCACCAGCTGTTAAGGGTTAACCCTTTACACCAGCTCTAACAGATTCTGGGTCACCAATTTGCACCTGCACTGGATCAATAATTCAGGATTCCTAAACACTATTTTCTTCTTATATAGTTATAATTCTCCATGTCTTTCACAAAACAGGTGAGAACTCAGAAGATGGCCTTGTGAACTTATCCCTACACCAAATAATTTAATTAAAATCTGGGGTTTTTTCCCCACTCAAGAGCATGCTTATGTATTACATATACAAAGAATTATTAAATCATATTTATTGAGATTTTACCACTGGTGGAGACACATTTTGCAGCATGAAAGTCTCCCAAATATGTTTTAAATTATTTATAATTATTTATTTTGTCATACTGGGGTGTTGGGGGGGACCTTGTTTGATTGGTGGTTTTTTTTGTAAACATAAATATGTTTTTAATAACTGATCTTTACATTAGCTGCATGGAAATCAATTATTTAAAAGATTCTGGGATTTAAGTAACTATACCATGTCTGCCTCTTCTGTATGCTCAGGCTGCATAGATCAAAATCAGGATGCACACTGCCACTTAAAGACAGCTCGCTACAGCTAAATGAAGGATCTGATACAGCTCTTAGATCCCACTGCATGTCTCCCAGTTGTCAAACAATACACCCAGGAGGCTAATAGCAGTCTTTGTGCTAAATGTGATCCCATAGGATGTTGTTATCCAAAGCCTGCCAGCCTCTAGATGCCTATTTTCTATGACTGCAATGGCAGCTCCCTGCAAAGAGACAGGGTTTGGGCAAGAAATAGGAAGCTTTAGTACACCACACAAGTTCTCCATGTTCCATGGTCCAAAATAGATTTATCTGGAGCCAATTTACAGAGTGTAATTCATACCAGGCCCTCACTGGAATGACTTGCACTCTTGTAGCTCTTCAGATCTATATCCAATAGGGAGCTGTCATTCTGTCTGAGTCTTAGTACAGAGGTCCAAGTACAAAATCCAGTACCCAGAGACACCATGTGGCTTTGTAGCTCTCCTTGAGAGAAGCTGAGCCAACAGCTCAGCAGCTGGGCTACACACATCCAGGGAGTTCTACTTGCAACAGATAATGTGGGTTATTTTCTTCTTAAGATTTGACAGTGTTTTTCAAGAAATAATGAGGTCAGATGGCTATGAGGTTTTCAGCCTCGGTTTAGCTTTTAGTTGGGTGGGGGGGGTGGATTTGCTTTTGGTTGGTTGGGTTTTTTTTGTTTGATTTGGGTTTGTGTGTGGTTTTTTGTTAGGTTTGGGGTTATTTTTGTTGTCGCTGTTGGGTTGGGTTTTTTTAATAACTTTATTATTTTAGAAGGACAAACCTTATCCTTCACGGTGCTGAGCATCAGCTACAATAACTGGAAGAAGTGCATAAGAACTCTACAATTTTCTACAATTGTGAACCTGTAAAGCCCTGGTAAACTTTCACAGGCTGAGGCTAAGCTTAGTATCACCCAGGCAGTCATTAAGGGAGCAGAGGGGTGAACATAAACCTGCAGTGTCCTAGACCACCATCCAAATTTCTGGAGCATCCCTTTAGCGTGAACATTGAACTTGTTGAGCAACAAAACAACTTCACTCAGGTTAAAACAAGAAGACTTCCATTAAATATGTAAATGGTTTGTGCCAGCAACACAATAGGTTCTTCATCATTTGTTTCAGTAGGTCCACTCCCCTCTAAGAAAGGGCTAAAGATGTTTCCCAGATATTTTTCACTAAAGTAGTTGAAATAGTCACAGTATCAGGCACAATCTTAGTATTTAAGCCTCTCCTATTGCATAACCCTCAGCCACACACAGTGGTCTCATCAGCTTTGACAATTACCAGTAACACAAAGTTCTTTTAAATCTTCACAGCAGGCAAAACAGAGTACTGACCATGAAAATGTAGTTACTGACCACACAGGTGGTGGGGCCACCCAGACTCATCACCTGTGCCCCGCCAAAGCTGGGGGACCCACAGCAAAGAACAGCAATAGCCATGCATCCATCACCTTGCCAGGACTGGTGTGGTGGCCCAAGCACAAGTGAAATGCAGGAAGCTGAGATGGGAACGGGTGAGGAACAGTGTTTATGTAAATACTCTAATGAGGTACTGAGAAAAGAAAGACACTAGCAAACCCCTTGGCTCGAGATGCACCTCTGCCTGCTCTCTGTGCTGGCAATCTGCTCCATGCAAGCTTGAGGTCACCAACCCTGGCCTGCTAGTCAGCAGCAGCCATCCCATGTCTTCACCAAAATGCAAACTCAATAGACTCACTCAAGGGCTTATTCATAAATAAGCAGCACAACAACAGGATTTACTATCCCCATACTTGAACACCAGAGCAGCAAAGAGGCAACACCTGGCTGCATCTTGGTGATGGTGGAGTGGGACAAGAGACATGTCAAGCTTTAAACATGGTGAGATGCTACTCTGAAATCAGAGGGGATTGAGATTAAATTTGCCTAGTGCTCTGCTGAAGGAGGCAGGAAAAGAAGACACCAAAACCCCCCCAGAGAACACACAGAAGATGCCAAGGAGAAAGGATAAGACTGGAGTCATTACTATTTTAACTGCAGCCCACTCTTTCAAATTAGTTGATACTTCTGAAGGCTGTTTGATTGGTAGAACTGTTTCTAGGCTATTAAGTTGGTGTAAGTATTTACTCTGAATAATATTTTGTGATTCAGCTGCCAGATCTCTTTTATCTGTAGCAATTTCCAGTTAGTGAGTGTCATTTACACGTTGCTTTACATATATTTAAGATTTTATGGATTAGCTGTGTGCTTTCCAGCTTTGAAACAGCTTTCCAAGCTTCTTTCAAAAGCTAATTCAGCAGTGGGACATCATAGGATACAATATCATCAAACACATCCTAGGAAACAAATACAGTGTGAGGGATAAAACAAAAATTTGTATCAGAGATGCAAAAACTAAATGGTACTGTGAGCTTTTAGAAAACAACAAATACTGTTGCTCTCATAAAACTACACATTAAAAAATGATTTAGTAATGGACAACATGCCTACTGCTTTCTGTGGACCGTCAACATTACATACAACTAAAATAAAGGATTGTCTTTTCATTCTTCAGCCCTGTCATCCACTGATTTTAAAATGCTTTTTACAGACAGTCTCTAACAACACCTCTGCACTGCACCAAACAATCACGAAAGACAAGAACCTGGCCTCAAAAAGCTTGTGGTTAAATGCAAAAGAAAAGGTTATCTAGGAAAAGCAACAAAAAACAAACCCAAAACCAAACCACCTTCTTGTGAGATCAATAAATGTTATGCTTCCATTCCAGATATGGGTAGATTTTTCCACATTATGTTTAAGAGATATACACAAGGTCCCCAAAATAAAACTGTAAGACTAGGGATTAATGTGAGTCAAAAAACACAGAAATTTTGCCTCAGTTCTTCAACCAAGCACTTCAGAAAAAAAATACATATATATACATCTAGTTAGGACAAACTTGAAGATCTCTTACCAGCTTTCCTTTTAAAGCTTCAACTTTCTCATGGTACAACAGGGAGAACAGCAATAACACAAAGCCATCCCTGCCCACAGCACAGCAGGGAAACTGGGAGCCCCACAGCTCTAACCCCTCAGCCCTTTATAGTTTGTTTTGCCACCTGGTGTGAGGCACAGCTGGGATGAATCTTCCAGAGCTGCTCCACCCAAAACACCAGGCTGTGTAATTCATGCAAGCCTGATGGCTGTCAGAATGTGACCAGGAGCCAATCTATCTCCTGGTCCAGCAGCAATTCTGTCTGCTGACCAGAGCTGCAACAAGTCTTGCAGAAGACCCAGAACAAAAGTGTAGCAAGCTCCTGGCAAACTTACTTCAGATCTTTTGCAAATCTTCTGCAGAAAAACAACACCAAACAACACCACCCTACTCTCTCCTTCATTAGAAACACCTTCCCAGTGATGTGCTGCTCACAGCCAAAGTGATGCTGGTACTTTGTTATTGGTACAGCCCTTTTAGGAACAAAGACCACAAAAAATAGTTGAGAGCTGTCAAGTGATGGGAAAGCACTATTGCTTCCCCATGGCAAGAGAAAAAGCTCTCAGCAGCAGCCTAAAATCAAAAGGGTTGATTGTTCTGTTTGTTTATGATACATGAATGTAAGAGCAAACTGGGCCACCCATTTAGAGCTGGATCCTGACTGCACAGCTATTTTTACCTGCTGTATTTTTATAACAAGTCTGGCTACAAACTTTGCTACAGCTCCTGGTATGAGGAGAATTCACAGACTTTCAGCCAGACTCCCATATTTTAGCTTAGGTGATAATCTGCAAATCAACAAGGAGAAAGGTGTCTTCTCTTACCTGGCAGATCTGTGCCCTGTGTGTCTTCAGTATAATTTATTGCTACTGATGATAACACACATTCCCTTCATCATCAATCCCAGCCCCACAAAGCTGGTGGAGCTCAGAGGAAGCAAGAGCATCTACATCTCAGAGCTTTACAGAGCACATCTATGTGAAACTTGAAGAGTTTGTACTGAGGTTTTATTGGTTGCTTGGGTGGTTGGTTTTGATGGGGTTTGGGTTTTTTGTGTGTGAGCAGGGTGGTGAGTTTGGAGGTTTTTTTTGTGCATGCAGGGTGGTGAGTTTGGGGTTTTTTTGTGTGCAGGCTGGTGGGTTTGGGTTGGGTTTTTTTGTGTATAGGGTGATGGGTTTGGGTGGGTTTTTTTGTGTGCAAGGTGGTGGGGTTTGGGGTTGTTTTTTTTTAACAATTTGGCTGAAATTTCCATAGGTAGGAAGTGCAAGTGGACATCCACTACAGCTGTCTGACCAAGTTGCCATGTGTCCAGACTCTCGTACCATCCAAGATCTATTCAGCCATTGGAATGGGCTGTCTAGGGTGGTGGTGGAGTCACCATCCCTGGAGGTGTTTAAAAGGATGAGGCACTTAGTGCCATGGTTTATTTAATTAGAAGGGTTAGGTGATAGGTTGGATTTGATTGTCACAGAGGTCTTTTCCAACCTAGTTAATTCTGTGATTCAGTAGGTAAAACATCATGAGATTCACCACAAAGTGGAATCTATGAGATTCTCACCTAAATCTCTTGCCTGCAGTAGCTAGGAGTTGTGAGATTTATGATAAAAATCACCGAGCATATAAAAATGCCACTCAGGTTAAGCAAAAACTTTACAAGAGATGACTCTGCAAAGGCAAGGATGTATTTCAGCCATAGCACCACCTCTATCCCCTGGACCCACAGCAGCTGGCTTCACTTCCTCTTGCCAGCAAAGCCCAGTGCAAACAAAAGTGTCACAAAAGTCATCTGATTGATGAGCTCCATGTTCAATGATGTGTTGCTCGTTAGAAAAAACGTAAGAAGTGGCAGGTCCAGTCTCAGCTTTTGGAAGTGCTCCTGCAAAAAGATCCTCCCTGTACAGGGATGTGTGGGGTGGCCTGGTTTTGAAGACAAGCAATGCCCTTACGAGATGTTACATGCATTTGCTTGGTGGCACATACAAGTGGTATTCCTCAAAGTCAGCCTCCCAGTAATCAACATGAATGACACATGCATCTGAAAAACTGCAGAATCACAGAATCACAAAATTAACCAGGTCAGAAAAGACCTTCAAGGTCATCAAGTCCAATCTACCACCTAACACTTTCTAATTAACTAAACCATGGCACTAAGTGCCTCATCTGGTCTCCTTTTAAACACTTCCAGGGATGGTGACTCCACCATCTTCCCAGGCATCGCATTCCAATGCCAATCACTTTCTGTGAAGACCTTCTTCCTAATATCTAGCAAAAACCTGCCCTGGTGCAGCTTGAGACTGTGTCCTCTTGTTCTGTCACTGGGTGCCTGGGAGAAGAGACCAAGCCTCCCAAAGGGATCAACCCTCACCTGGTTACAACCTCCCTTCAGGTATTTGTAGACAGCAATGAGGTCTGCCCTGAGCCTCCTCTTCTCCAGGCTGCACACCCCCAGCTCCCTCAGCCTCTCCTCACAGGGCTGTGCTCCAGCCCCCTCAGCAGCCTTGATGCCCTTCTCTGGACACATTCAAGCACCTCAACATCTCTCTTAAATTAAGGGGCCCAGAACTGGACACAGTGCTCAAGGTGTGGCCTAAGCAGTGCTGAGTACAGGGATAGAATGTCTTCCCTGGTCCTGCTGGCCACACTATTCCAGACACAGGCCAGGATGCCATTGGCCTTCTTGGCCACCTGGGCACACTGCTGGCTCACGTTCGGCTGCTGTCAACCAGTACCTCCAGGTCCCTCTCTGCCTGGCCACTCTCCAGCCACTCTGTCCCCAGCCCGTAACACTGCATGGATTTATTGTGGCCAAAGTGCAGAACCTGGCACTTGGACTTGTTAAAACTCATGGCATTGGATTGTGCCTGTTGATTCCTTCCCAGCGGCTTCCTCCAAAGCTTAGCTTTTAGCTTCCTGAACTTTAGAGAAAAGTTTTATTTGAATGAGAGCGATGGCATTGGTAATTTGTTTTTTTTTTCATCTCTACCTAATTTCAGTAGATTGTCTAAGATAGAAAGCTTTAGAAATCAGCAGCCAAATACATAAATAAAATGAGAGAAAAAAGGGGGAAAAAAAAAATGATGTCACCCTCAAGCAGTTCCATCAAGGGATGACATTTTAAATCACATCATGTCTCACACCCATTTCTTAGTGCAAAATAAATCACTTGAACAGAGTGCAAGCCAATTTTTACTTTAAAAAATGTTGTGTCCTAAGGCTCTCTTCTTGAACTTCAAAAGCATACTTCATAATTACTCTACCTATCAAAGGAAACTCAATATTTCACCTCCAATCTCCCTCCACTTGTGTTGTAATTTTTAATTGTTAATAAATTATATTAATTTAAAACTGGTTATTCTCTCCTGAAATTGCATCTTTCAAATGAGTATGCCAGCTTATTGCAATTAACATATTTACCTTAAAATTATATTTCAACAATTTGTTTATGATTTTCCTTCCCTGTTAACTCTTGCGTTAGGATTTCAATCTTGGGTTATCCCATTTAATTTTATTTGAACATCATTGTCTCAATTTAGGAGTCAAAACCTCTTTCACAGAGCCTGAAATTTCTGGCAAGCAAATACTTTTGGGTTTTTAGCACATTTATGGATTTTTTTGGGTAGGCATCGTTAAGCACTGCATGGAGTTTGGTGATTGCAAGGTCAAGACAGGGGAGGAAAATGTGGAGGTTCTATTTACTAGCTAAAATCTGCTCTTAGATGTTCATGGAGGCCTTCATAAGGAATGTACCACATGAGTATTTTGGGCAGGGCTACGTTTTACTATTTGTTAGCTAGCAGGTATTCTACTTAATGCTCAGTTCGTGCAAATAGAACAAGGCCAGGCATGGCTTGAGGTCTGATTTCTCTGCAGAGTCAGGTCTGTTAGGAAGGCATCCCTCTTCACGGAGTCCAGCAGTCAACATTTAAGGCTTCTGACTGGTTTTTCAAGCCCAATCACATGTTTAAATGGATAAATATCCATTGCAAAATAGTAGAAAAAATGTCACTATGCCAACATCACCACGACACGAATCAGAGCTCTGAAAAACTCCAGCATGCAGAAATTACCCTCACAGCAGGATGAATCGAAATAGGTTGCAAAGTCTCATCCTTGAGAGCAATCTGAGCTGGGAAACTCACACTCAAGCAACACACAGTTGGCTTCTGAGGCTCTCAGAGTGGAGGAAGGCACACTAGAGCACACTGCAAAGGAAAAAAATAACTCAACTATGTGGCTGAACAAACAATTCCCCCATTGAAAGAAAAATCATCCCAGAGATGCCTTTGGGTTTTCTGGGCAGCACACAAGAAAGGAAAACAAAGTGGAGATTGTCTCTGGAGAGCGTGTTGCAAACGCTATGTTAAGACCAGTGTCTTCAGGACACTATTCAGTGCCAGGTGAGTATTCACCCTGGTTGCAGGGTGGGGAGTTTTATTTAAAAAATAAAAAAAAAGGCAAAAAGAACAAGAAAAAGAAATAATGAAAAAGAAATAATGAAAAAGAAAATGAAAAGTAGAAAAAGAAAAAGAAAAAGAAAAAGCAAAAGAAAAAGAAAAAGAAAAAGAAAAAGAAAAAGAAAAAGAAAAAGAAAAAGAAAAAGAAAAAGAAAAAGGAGAAAGAAAAAGGGCTGCCTTGCCATTGTGGTAAATTACACAGCCGCACACACAATAATCTTTTTCCAGCGTATCAGTAGACAGTTGCAAATTGGCTATGTTAGAAGAACTCTGGCTGTCAAAGATGTGAGACAGGCTGAATCTCAGAGTGTTGCTTCCTATGTTTTGTCATCTTGCCCTCTTTATTTTTTATGCACAACGGTCTTCCTGTAGGAAAACAAATCTGGATTTTGCTCTTCCTTCATCCAAGCTTTTTGCTCACAATCAAATCCACAGTGTTAAAAACTTTTAGTGAGTCTTGATGACACCCTGATAGGTCACAGGAGAGCTAAATCACAGGAAGAGAGAAGCACAAGCACACTAAAGCATAGTTTCAGACCAAATTCACAGTCTTGCATAATCTCAAGACATGCTCCCAAGTCCCAGCTCATCAAGATGAAAACACAGTTTCTAATTCTTCCCGTGTGTTTCAAACAAAACGTTATGAATGAAATATGGATCTCCTTCCTAGCTGCTCCCTTCCAGCACAACCCACACTACTCCAGACTAACTCACTTTGTTCTAGCTCTGTCTCCTCTGTGTGGCCAGAAGCAAAGCGGGAAGCTGTGGCTAGACACAGGACTTCTCATCACCAGGCTCTTGAGGTATAAGGCAGCATGTGCCAGAAAACTGATGTGAGAATGCATGGTTTTCTCCAGCAAAATGAGAGAGGAAGGGGTCGTGTGGAAGGAGGCAGCATAGCTCCACTCTTTTATGTTGTGAGAGCTTCCATAAAAGTGTCTTTCAAACAACAGTGAGCGCGGGTGGCTTTCCAAATGTTCTCATTTATTTCTGATAGTTGTCTTCATTTGAAGAGCAATGTGTTTTCTCTTGAGTCTGGCATAGCCACTGGCTGAAGCAACAGATGTGCCACACTGATGATCCAGAAGAATGAAAACACATCTGTCTGCAGTAGCTCTTTTGGACTCTGAGGACCGAATGTGTGAGCCTGTGGGAACTTCACAGATACTTGAAGCCCTAATTTATTCATTGTTGATTTATTTATATACCTTTCTGCAAGAGCTTTGGCGATACACAGTAGTGTTTTAGCATATAAATGACATTTGTTCCCTGTTTTAAGACACAAAGCAAAAAGGCAAGAAGAGCTTTTAGATACCTGTGAAGTGACATGTTGTTGTAGGCTTGCATAGTGAGGCAGGCATCAGGCGCTTTATAGTGTACACAATGGGCACACCTGGGAAAATGCAAACACTGCCAGTTAAAAATGCCTAATCTCTTCTTTAGCACATTTGTGGTTTAATTACAAAAGCTAGTGAACAATTAAAATTCAGGTCAGCACACAGCAGCAATACCAGCCTTTGATGTGGGGTCAGCATTGGTCACAGTCCTGTACTCATTACATAGGTTAATCAACTTAGTGGAGTAAATATGACAGGACCGACCAAAAATCTGTGTAATTACCATCTCTCTGAGAGCACTGGCAGGCAGGGATGCTTTGTTTGTTTGATATACATGAGCATTACTTCTAAATAAAACACGGAGCTGTTAGTGTAAAGCAGATTTGTCTCTCCCATGAGCACTCCCCCTCACTGCTGCTGTCTCTGAGCACGGGGCAGCCTACTCGGGGCAGGGTGCACACATACACGTACGCACACCACGCACACCCACTGCCACACACAGTGGGCTCATCGCTAGAGTTGTACAAGTGACTACTTCTGCCCCTGCAGCATCCCACCGACAGCAGTTGATGGTGTTCTGTGCTAAGTTGCAAAGCTCCTGCACCAACCTCACTGCAGGAATTCCCTATGCACACATTACTTTTTGACTTAGAAAGAGAAAAGCACCCCTGGATGATCCTGCCTTGGCAGGGAGGTTGGATTCAATGATCTCTGGAGGTGCCTTCCAACCTCTAAAGTTCTATGATTCTGTGATCCCAGTAACAGTGACACTGAAATGGGCTGTCAATATGTGTTTGTGACTGCCCAAACCATTTTCATCCCCTAGTCCAACTCACAAAACCCACTTTTTGTCAGTGCAAATTATTGGGCACCATTCAAACAGTATCTACTTAAAACAAATGCATTGCTAGAGACAGATCAAGTATTGTTTTCTCTTGCCCACTGTAGATTCTTCTTGAATATAGGAAACACATCACAAACCTCAAGACAGATTGTATTCCATCCACCTTGACATATGTAACTAAAACCAAAATGGCAAAACCCTCTACACTGGAGAAAAAGAGAAATTCCTGTTGGGTTTCAGGTAGGATGTACAGTCCTTGGTTCCCACCCTGAAAGCCAGGTGTTATCAGGCTGTTCAGCCTGGGATTTTTGCAATAGGCACCCAATGCCACCTGAAAATAACCTGACAGCTAGGATGTCTGAGCTGGGATTTTTGCAACAGTCACCAAACTCCCAGGGAAATCCAGTGAGAGCTGAGGAGTTTTGATCCCTCACATGAAAGTTGCTAGCAAATTAGCATGCATTTCGATGGGGGGTATGAGTAGGTCTGTGCACCACACTCCCATAAGCTCTTTTGAAATTCCCAGCCTTAAATGGTAATATTCTGATATTCAAAATACATGGGGCAAGGTAATTTTCTCCAAGTCTTAAAAATGTATTAGTTTGGGGGTTTGGGGGTTTGTTTGTTTGTTTTTCTTTTCCCTGCATTTCAGTCCCTGTGAGATAAAAGGAGTCTGGCTTTACGAGCAGCAAGATTTACCAAAATAGTCCCAGAAAAGTTTTAAAACCTTTTCTATAATATTTCCTAGTTTCCCATTCTGTGGAATGTGTGGCATAGAGTATGCAGGACTGTGGACACTGCCTCTACTCATCATTTGTCTAGGCTGAGATGCTGCAGTTGGTGTCAACTGAATCCTACTGACTATGGAATCATAGAATCACAGTCTTTTAGATCAGAAAACACCCTTAAGATCATCAAGTCCAACCATTAACCCAACACTGCCAGGTCATCACTGAACCATGTCCCTCATCATTACCTTTGTGCATCCTTCCTAGGAGCTGCTAGCCAGCCACGAGTAACAAAGTCCGTGTCCTGAAAAGGCAAGGAAGCAGGTGAAGGATCCGGAGAACAGGTCTTGTGAGGAGAGGCTTAGGGAATGGGTTGTTTAGTCTGGATAAGAGGAGTCTTAGAGGAGACCTTCTCACTCTTCACAACTACCTGAAAGAAAGTTGTATTAAGGTGGGTGTTGGCCTCTCTTCTCCCTAGGTGTCGTGACAGAAGGAGCACCAGGTTAGGTATCAGGAAAAATTTCTTTATTGAAAGAGTGGTCAAGTATTGGAACAGGCTGCCTGGGGAGGTGGTGGAGTCACCATCCTTCGAAGTGTTCAAAAAACACGTGGACATGGCACTCTGGGACATGGTTTAATGGCCATGGTGGTGTTAGGTCAATGGTTGGACTCAATGATCTTAGAAGTCTTTTCCAGTCAAAACAATTCTATGATAATGAACCAAGGGAGGAGGCTGCAGAAACATGCTGGAGGGTACGCATGGCCACAAAACACATGACAACAGAGTGCAGCATGCATTATAGTGGTGTGCTGTGCTCTCACTGGGGTGTGTCCAAATATTAAAATAGGAGATTAAAGAAGAAAATGCTTCTGTAGTAAACCATGGGTCATCCCTTTGTAAAATAAAAGCTTAATTGCTGTAGAGAAAAGGTCTGTGTCTTCCTGTGCTTCTCTTCTGGTGTCCGCCTCAACAGCCACTTTACATGCCCTTGGCAGAACAATAAATAACAGGAGCCTTTAAGTGCCTCCACAGTGTTAATGCTTACTGCTAGTAATAGACATTGATGAACAGATCCTTACTGCTCATTTTCTGTTTGAGTCCTACTCCCTACAACACTCTGCTCTCTCATTCTCCCCACCCACCGCATTTAAACGAACAAACCACGTTTTCTTTATGTCATCTCCATCCATCCGAAGAGCTTTGATAACCAAAGGAAGCATGTCAGAGCTGGCAGTGTTCTCATTCTGGGGGGAAGATGTTGATATTCCTACTTATCTTTCTTCAGCATCTGAGTGACAAGAAGAATTTTCCGTTGTTTTCATTTTCCAAGGGAAAGAGCACTCTGGTCATGATACAGTATTTAGCTTACCTTTAACATATCATTTGTAGTTTGACTTCTTTTATTTTTAAAATGACTTGTTAACTACTCCCTAAAGAAAATGCAAACAACAACAGCAAATCTTCAAGAAAAAAATTGCTTGGAAACGAAACATTGAAGCTGGTCGTTGTGGCAAAGAGGACATATCAATACCTTGCTTTAATACATTTGAGTAAAATTCAATTACATGAATTCACTAGATGTTCAATTTTAAATTTTTTTTTTTTAATAAAAATGCCATTTTTGGTGGTCAAACATTCAGAATTATTTTTTGTCTGGACTAGCAGACGCTACCAGGGACAAGCCCAATGCTGTCTTGCTGTCTCCCATCTCTCTCTTAACAAGTTTTACTGCCAGCTGTTATGGAGACTTCAGCTGGGTCACCAGGGAAGTGTAGGGACAAGAAGTGTGCTATGACCCTCTTGTACTGAGTTAGCAGAGCACCAATGCTCCATCAGGAACTGTACAAACATGTATCTGCAGCACACTGGCTAGTGTCAGTCACTCCAGCTCTCCCTGTCCCCATTCACCACAGCAGAGCTGGTCCCACGCTGATCGTTTTCCTTCATGTCAAGAAACCTTGCTTCGCTTCCTTTTTCATTCCCAAGTCTGGAAAACAGGAGTGGTCCAAGGGCAGTGCAGCGTAGAGCCAGCAGGAGGTGCTCCTCTAGCAAGAAAATCTGTCCAACTGAATAATGCACAAACATGTAGCACCAAATTTCCCTTCTGCTATAATGTAATAAACATTTGGCATACTCAAAACAAGGGGATTTGGCAGAGCAAGGAAACCACTTTGAGCTCTCCTACTGCAGAAACCTAGATAGATGCAATATTCTCTGGTTTTTAAGTTACTGTAATCAAACATATTCCAAAGAACGAAAAAAAAATGTTATTGGGTCCTAGTAGACTTGCAATTTCTGAATTTCTTTTACAAATGCCCACAGAGTATTCCATCTTTATCCTCCCAAGTCACTGAGAATAACACATCAAAGAGCATGTTTGCATTTCTATAATAGATAACAGCATTGACATAAGCTTCAGGGTTCATACAAACTATAAACTGAATTACCAACCTCCTATCTCACATATTTATAAACTGTAAGTCAAGCCTGGAGAAAAAATTCCAACTCCAGGTGAAACAATTATTCTTTGAGCTTTTAAAGGGTCGCTTCTGAGCTGAAATCTGAATTCCAGTGGATGTGAATTATCACTTTGGTTTGTACAAGCCTCAGTTTGAGACACGAGAGTCAAATGGTAACTTGGCCCTTGCTGGTCACTGCAGCAGCAAGGTTGTAGTTGTCATTTGAACAAGAGATTTTGTAAAAGCCACTTCTCTCTTCTTCCCTGGTTGAGGAAGGGAATGACTACCTGCTGCCACACCTTTGCATCATCTCCAAAGCCCATGACCCCATGAGACATAGCTCTCCTCTGAGATGCTGGAGCCTCAGCAGAGCAAGCCCTAATAGCCCAGAGCTTTTGCTTATGAATGCAAAAGCATTACAAAGGGTGAAACTTTTCACCTCATACCCTCCCCTATTTCTAAAAACCACAAAGCTCACACAGAAAGTGTCCAATTTTTGAGAAACTGGACATCTTCCAAGCTTCTTTGACACTGGAGTATGAATAAAGCTGAGGCAAAGAGCAGCCCAACAGCTGAGTGCTTCCGTGAGACCACAGGTAACCCAGCAGCATATTTACTGACAAGGGCCAAAAAGTCAATGGAAGCTGCCTTTGTCCTACTGCCAGGTGCTGGCTTGACAGTGACTCACCTAAACCACAGGGCTGAGACCATAGTTCTCGGATTAGGATGCACATTGGTGAAATACAATGTCTGGAGACACAGTGAGTCACCCACACACAACTAGACTGAGTTTGTGTGCACTGGGGAAAAAAAAAAAACAAACAACAAAATTGCTAAAAAAGGCTAGTGTGATAACTTGTACAAATATGTTAGAAGATAAACCAACACCCTTCAGCCAACAATATTTCTGGAACTCCAGTGCTGGTCTGGACCATCAGCTCCTTGCCATAACAACCAAAAGTCTCCCTTCTACTTCTGCTACTGTTGAGCATGCCCAAAAGGAGAAGAAACAACACATATCAGAGGAAATAATGCTATGGGCTCTGAGGCAGGGTGTTCTTTTCCTTGGTAGTTTGATGAAGTCCAACTGGATTCTAAGGCTGACACATTTGTTTCCAGACCTCACGCTAAAGCAATGTATTTGTTTCTGGGAATTGAAGCAGCACGTGGGCATATAAGGCATGCAAAATTAGGGGACTTTATTATGACTTGGTTTTGAAAATTCAGACCTCTTCTTTTATGGCTTTCAGAAAACATTTTGTCAGGAATTGATCCAATTTTTCATCTCACAGACTTTACATTGCATCGGCCCTATGGTTCCTCATCACAACACGGATAGGAACGATCTATTGAGTACTGTGTTCAGATTTAGGTGCTGCAGTATAAAACACTGAGGTGCTGAAAGTGAGCCCAGGGAAGGGCAAAAGAACTGGAGAAAGAGTCTTGTGAGGAGTGGCTGAGGAAACTGGGGGTTAGGCTGGAGAAGAGGAGGCTGAGGGGNGGTGGTGGAGTCACTGTCCCTGGAGGTGTTCAGCAAACATGCAGGCACACCACTTCAGGATGTAGTTTAGTGGGCATGGTGGTGAGTCGACAGCTGCACATGATCAGAGTTCTTTTCCAACCTTAATGATTCTATGACTTCTTGCACCATCCCCTGTTGCATGATGCAGACACTGGAAATCCATTACACTCAATATTATTAACAGCCTTGCAACTGAAATCGACTATTTTTATTTCAGCTATAGGGCAAGAAGCTTTTCTCTAACACGTTGCTAATTTACAGAGCATCTGACAACCTTCCCTGACAGACAGGACTGGTTCCAAACCAGAGGAGATACAACACAGACAAGGGTTTGCCATATGGTGACAAAATCAGCCTATGAAGTGGCTTTTTGGAGGTTCTCTTGGCTTCGTCAGCGTGATCGATTCTTGTTCGCTTACTGCTGCACCAGTAAGCGCAGAGTTGGCATTAGGATTTGGGGCTGGATCAGCAAAAGGATTCTGGTGACAATAGCAGCATTCACGAGCTCTGTCAACGCGGCATGGTTTATTTAATTCAGCAAACACTTAGCTTTGGCGGCAGAGAACGGCAAAGCAATGTAGACAGAAATATTAAGGTAGAAGTGCAGAGGAAAAAAAAAAAAGTCTCCTGGCTAGACCATGTCTAGATTCAAAGGAAAACTGAGGGGGAAGCAAAGGAGTGGGATTTTCTTCTTGTTGTTGTTCCCGGTTTGTTGTGGGTTTGGTTTTGGTTTTTTTTTTCCCCTGAAACAGTCCTGTTCTTATGCTGCAAGTGGCAGAAACATGAAGTAAGGATCATTAAGTGATGAAGGCTCTCTGCCTGACAGGTTGTACGACAGATTCAGCTCAGTCTCCTTCACCTCGCTTCTTTGCAAATTCAAACACTCTCTTATTTCTCTTGTTGGAGACATTATCTAAGAGGATCAATACATGGGATTGAAGTGAGTTCAGCTTTCTGGGAAACGGAGACACAGCACTGAAAAGAGGCTCAAAAAGGCCCTAAAGGTACTTGACTCTTGAACACATTAGTATTTTAAAAATTGGACTGTGTAAGTGAAAGATGAAAAACTGTTCCAGTAGAACATTCACCAACACTTTAAGATGGAAGTTCAAAAACAAGAGCCCCTTTGTTCAGTGGCGTCATTTCATTTGGGCTTTGGAGTCTTTCTTGTTCCTTTCTGGCTCTAGAATTGCCTTTAAGAAACTAAAAATAAATCTTGCTCCAAAATCTTGCTGAAAAAAATACCTTTAGGTTAAAACACACCAAAAAAATAGCACACAATCAGGGTGGGATGGTAAATTTGACCAACTCTTATGTCAAACAATTTTGGAATTTGACAGCAATAGAGAAGCAGGCTTTTCCTCCTGTACATGAGGAAAACAGCCAGCACCATCTCAGAAACAAGGTTGCTCAATAACATGCAGAGTAGAATTATTATTGAGCATCCTTGACACTTTCGTGTGACATCTTACTGTCAGGTGTCTAAATCTTTTGTCTCCAAACAAATGCTAGATGCTGGTAAGTTTGAAGGAGGAAGGGGTCCAGGGTATGGTATTTGCTGTGAGGCTCCTTCAGCTTTACAGAGCTCTCCCATTCTCTCCTGGGACGGGATCAGCAAAAGCTCTTCACAGGCTGCAAATAATCCATATCTAGGCTGCAGTTTGCAGAGGTGGGGTTCTGAGAGAGGAGCTGGGCTTGCAGACTGAAGAGAGCAGTTTCATGTCCTTCTAATAGTTTAATTTGCTTTAAGCATTTTAAGCCCTACAGACTTAGAGAGCTGTCCTTATATATATATATTTTTTTTTAATGTAAATGAAGTAAACCAGTATTCCTCCAAAATTCCTGCTGATAAACCTTCCCATTCCACTGGTGTGTCTGGATGGCCAGACCAACTAACTTCTACTAAACAGATGTTGGACTGTTTGCAGAAACCCTCCTAGATTAGGTAAGTAGTTAATGGTATGGCCCAGCACAATAGTTTGGTTTTATATGCAGCAACTTGCACAGAAGAAAACCTTCCATTGGAAAGGAAAAGTGTAGCCAACAAACAAGGAGAGCCAAGAATACAGGCATGGTCCCACAGCTGCATGAATTAATCTCAGACAGGGCAAGGAGGTAACAAAAACAAAAAAACTTGCTTCAGCAGTCTCCTGCCTTTCCAAGGAGAGGGATGAAATCTTCTCCTTAGGAAAATCCCTCACATATTTGCAGCTTGGCTGCTTACTTGAAATAAAGACATATGTTCAGTTCTCAAAGCCAAAGTGGTACTGCACACTGTGTTGAGCTGTATGCCCAAAGTGAGTGACGCTGCTCTGAGAGGTTCACATGAGCTTATCAAAGAGTGTAGGCATCTTGTGTGGCACATGTATTTAGTATTTGTGACTGTTATGGATCTGCAGTGTTACAACCGACAGGAAAAGACATACCGAGTATGTCTGAGCTGAACAAAGAAAGAGGGAGAGAAAAGCTTATCCTGCAGCAAGCTGTGCTGGTAGCCCAGCAAAAGGAGAGCAAGTCCAGGCCCTCCCAGGTCTGCTTGCTGTCGCTACTGTCTTGACCACAGAGATGTCCACACCAAACTGCTCATCTTGAACATACATGCTATATGCACATGCACACAGAGGTGTACATTCAGCTGGGACTGGAATTCTGTTGCGCTCCTCACAGTACAAGTACAGATGATATCATGGGCCTGCTCCAAGCAGCAGGGCTCTGAAACAAGAAGCAAGGATTAATGTTAAGCAGCTGCTGCCAAGACTGTTGAAGGCATATACCTGAAACTTCTTTCGTTGTCCTTTGTTCTGGAAGTCAAGAAATTAGAAATGGGCAACTGAATTCCTTCTCACAGGACCTTAAACCCAGCAGCACAATGGTGGCTCTGGTAATCTGCTCCTCAGCTTTTCCCATGAATAATTTGTCTTTTCTTCCCTTTATCAAGGAATAGTTGACATTAAATTCTTCTTGGTCTTGGTCAATGCTGTTTTCTTTTTCTTTGTTGGACTCATGTCTGAATCTCATAAAACTAAGACCAAGAGACAGCAAGTTACCTTGGGGCAGTGTTCAGAACATCTGTCTGTTGTGCATAACTTCCTAGGATAAAAGGTCTGTGCCCTTGATGCATCCAGCATGGAGGGAAAGGCTCCTGGGTGGGCAATTGCAAAGGCCCTGTCACGTCTTGTGGTCAGAACTAGGGCTGCTGTAAGTCTCTAGCAAGTTTTGTTTTTAGAGGTGAACAGCTAGCAAGCTCTTCCAGCCCTGGGACAGCAATTCTGAAGGATTTTTCATCCCATCTTTCATCCATCTTCTTTGACCACTTGGTTTAGACACCAGTTGTGCCTGAGCACTCCCATCAGAAGGAAAACTGCTGCCTCCTTGCCTCTCACATGCCCAGTTGGTATCATGGCTCCCCCACTGTCTGCTCCTCTCCTGTCCCACTGTGCCGTGCAGTTTCTGTCCTCAACCAGCCTGGCCCACCTTCCCTCAAAACCACTTACAACAATCCTTCTGAGCTATTCTCCTCCTGGGCCTGATAGTAGTTCACACCTCTCTCAGATCCTTCAGCCTCACAGTGATCCTAGAGTAAGATGAGGACCTTGGTCAACCTCCAGCCATGCTGCTTCTTTCGTCACGCAAGTGATGGCTGACATCTGTGCTCCTGGCAGAACAAAAGGAGCAGGGAAGTGAAATGTTAACTCACTAATAAATCCTTAATAAATTCTATTAATAAATTCTTAATAACAATAAATAATTATTTAATATTAATACATTATGCTTATTATGTATTGTGTCATATCAGTCAGTGGTGCCCTGTGACAGGACAAGGGGCAGCAGACACGAACTTGAACACACAGAAATTTCCACCTCAACAGGAGAAAAAACTTCCTTACTGCAAGGGTGCCAGAGCACTGGAACAGGCTGCCCAGGGAGGTTGTGGAGTCTCCTTTCAAAACCCACCTGGATGCATTCCTCTGTGGCCTGTCCTAGGTGATTCTGCTTTGGCAGGGCAGTTGGACTAAGTGATCTTTAGAGCTCCCCTCCAGGCCCCATCATCTGACAATTCCATGATTCTATGAATCTCCTTAGCAGAATTATCCATTTCAGAATCAGTGTGAAAACTATTGCTGCTCCTCTTTCCTCTTTGGATATATGGCTTAGTGATGAACTTGGGTTATTGGTTGGACTCAGTAACCCTGAAGGTCTTTTCCAAGCTAAATGATTTTACAGAGTAACAAAACAGCAGGAGTTGGAAGGGACCTCTGAAGATCATTTTAATCCAACCCTCCTAGAGCAGGATCACCTGGTGTAAATCACACAGGAACACATCCTGGGCTAAGGAAGCCCAGGCAGGGGTGGTTCTTGCATTTGGGCACAGCCTTGCTTAACTGACCTGCAGTTGTGGTTCCAAGTATAATAGCTGCAGTCATTGCTGCACACTGAGTTATATTTAATGCAAGGGCCTACATGAGACAGCAGATGAGGCAAACTCCCTTTGAAAATGCTTATGAAGGGCCACCTCTTTCCCAGGTCAGAGTCAGGATTTTTGAAGGCCCATATGTTTTACAAGAACCAGATTAACTGAGCAAAGTAATACTAATAGGATCCCCTCCCCTGTCTGCGTGTTGGGCACAAGGCAGCCACTCTGGTGTCTGACTTGAAATTAGCAGCAGCTCCCAGGAGTTGTTGCAGGCTTCCCCAGATGTGGGGAGAGTTCACAGAGAGGGTATGCAGCAATAAAAACGGCCACAAAAGTGTGGCTGAGAGGCCAGGGAGCTTCTGAGAGATGAGAAGGAGCCAAATGATAATTCATTTCCCTAGATGAAAATAATTCAAAGAAGTTCAAATATAGGAGCTTCATCCAAAGCAGAGGCTCCCTTGGGGCAAAGACTTGCTAATTCAGAGACCATCTTGTACACCCCATAAACTGAGAAGGGGAGTAGCTGAGGACGTTCCTGCCCAAATCAGATCTTCATTCAGACCCACAACATGAAATCCATCGCCACAAGTCAGAGTGCAGATGACATTAAATCAGCTCAATGCAATCCTGAGCAAGAACTTGCATAAAGCAATGAACCTGAACACCCCCAAAAGCTGCTCTACACCATTCCTCTAGCTCTGCCTCTGGAGTCTATCACAGTGCTTCCTAAAGGAAGGACCATTTTAATATCTACATACAAAACCTTCTGATGCCTTGGGTTTAGTGAAGCACAAACTACCTTAAAAATGCAACATGAAATTCAAGAATTCGCTGTTCATAGCTCCAAGTAGGGAACTGGGTAATTAATACATAGCTTAATCTGCAGCTTCTGCTATCCTTATACAGCTCTGGTGCTTTGGCCTGCAGCCCCTTTGCCTTAATTGCTCTCACTAAAGATAGCAGCACTCTTCTAATGCAAAATAATCTGGTGACTCCTACGCCTGCATGGGAGCTAAATTCAGGGTGTCTAAGAAAAAAAGATCTCGACGTAAGAAGATGTTTTCTTGTATTCAAGGTTCACTGGAAGTCAAAATAATATATCACAGATGAAATTAAATCCCATTCAAATCTAATTTTTCTAATTATATATATATATATATATNGCCCATAAAGCCTGGAACATCTGTGCTACAAGGACAAGCTGAGGGAGTTTTATCTGTTTGGCCTGGAGAAAAGAAAGCTCTGGGAACCCTAGCTGCCTTTCAGTACCTGAACAAGGCCTACAAGAAAGCTGGAGATGAACTTTTTATTTATGTGCTGATAGCACAACGGGTAATGGTAGATTTACAGGCAAAGTAGATTTAGGTCTCACATTAGGAAGAAACTCTTTACAATGAGGGCGGTGAGACACTAGAACAGACTGCCCAGAGAATTTGTGGATGTCTCATCCATGGAAGTGTTTAAGAGCAGGTTGGATGAGGCTTTGAGAAGCCTGGTTAGTAGGAAGCGGCCCTGCCTATGGAAGGGTGGTTGGAACTAGATGGTCTTTAAGGTCCATCTGAAGCCATTCTGTGATAATTGTTTCATGAATGGTCTTTTGCTAACATGTAATGTCAAGCCACAGCCTGCCTGCCAGTGATATCCTCTGCAAAGAGATATAAATGCTATGCAATACTTCTGATCTTCATCTTTTATAAGATCTTACAGGGTTTTTTTCTTTTAATGAAACATTATTTAGATGTTTCGTAGCCAGCATAACATAATTTATAAATAAGTGCTATAAAAAGTAGTCTTGGCTGTGAGAGAGATCTGAAAGACTGATTTTTTTCCATGGGACAGACAAATTAATCAGGGAAAGTTTTATTTCATTATCAACATAGTAGAGGCATACACACATCTGCTGGCACTGATCTTTGTTCTAGCTTGAGGCCCGTGACTGACAGCATGTTGCAAATTCAAATCATGAATAGAAGAGGTGACACCACCACCACCACCACCACCCCCCTTGACTAATATGTTAAATCTCATTTTAAGTTAGATCAGATTGCAGACATCCAGCTTTTGCATCACAGCATATGTCTGGGTTGGTTTCTGCAGATTTTTATGTCCCACTTGGCACTTTTCTGCTGCATTACCTTCATGTGCCCATCAGGACTACCTCTAGTTGGAGGTTTAGGGACTTCTTAAGCTGGAATTTTAACCTGGTCATGTTCCATAGCCAAAATGAATTTGCCTTATCCTTTTCTGAATCCATTCATCATTTCAGCCTGAGTTTTTTGGACCACTTGCAGTTTCTGCTGAGTTCAGCCAGAGCTGTGGGTGCTCAGCCCTCCTGGAAGTAAGCCCTGTTAATAAGGAACATGGCCCCTGCCTTGCTAGAGGAGAGTAATGAAAGAGAGAGACCATTAAAATCATAGAATCATAGAATGCTAGGGGTTGGAAAGGACCTCTGGATATTACTGAGTCAAATTCCTCTGTATTCAGGGCAAGTCACACAGGAACACATCCAAACATTTCATTCTCCTTGGTGGCATTCTCATGAGTTACTGTGTCGATGTTCTGGGAGAATGGGTGGTTTGGGCTTCTGATTCAGAACCTCAGAAAGACTCTCTAAGGCTGCAGGAAGTAAAGGGATATGAAAAAAGGTCCTACAGGTGGGGCTGGGTTGTCAAAGAAGAGTGAACACTGCACCTAAGAACACAGCTAATGGTGAGGCAGCCAGCTGCAAACTTGGACTGACCTCACTCTTCATTAAGAGGTGAGCCCTAGCTGCTGTCCCCAAATGCCACACCTCTCCGCCTTCCAGTCACTCTGAAGATGTGCACTTTTGGATCATCACCAGACCCAATGCCACAGAGCTGTGCTGCTGAGATGACAAGTCTCTGATCTATAGCCTGGAATTCTGCAAACTCCTAATTGTCTTCTTCTGGCACTTCCCTAGCAAACGCCACTGCCTTTGACTGGCGTTCAGCTGTTACTGCTCTATACCTCTGTCGGGCAAATTAATGGCAGTTAGTTCCCTAGCAATAGAAAGATAGCACTTTAAAATACCTCCAAACAACTTCCTCAGCAAGAAAGAAAATTTGCCACCTCGTTACTTGCTTCAAACGCTTCCCCCGGGGGAGTGCCGCACATTTCTGGGAGCGCATCAAGATCCCTGGAACAGCCCAGCTGCTGCTCCCCCTCCTCGTCCAGCTGCGTCTGGGCAATGGACTTGGTCAGACAGAGGTCAAAGAATGAAAAGGGAGCACACATTCACTGCATTGCTGAACTGTCTTACTAACCCGGGAGAAGCCTCCCACACTCCCATGCCATTAGCGCACAGCTGCCGCTGGAAAGCTGCCCACGGTGCCTCCCTCCCCTCCCACCTTTTTCAAAGGACCTTGTCTGGAGCTACCAGGCTTCTGCCAGCAATATTTGTCAGGGCACAGAAGACTACTGTCACTTAAAAAAAAAAAAAAGAAAAAAGAAGGAAAAAAAAAACACCAACCAAGGGATTACAAGATGCTTTGATTTGGTTGGGAGCACTAAAAGGGAATGGTCACCATTTCAAAAGCTAGGAGGAAAGGCTGGTGCACAGTCAGCTCTGTGTGCTCATTATGAGTTTGGCAGAATAAATCAATTGTTTTATGCAAAATTCTAAAACAGGCCTAGCAATACCCACGCCAAGGGCTTCTGTAGAAGGATGACTCCTCCACAAAGCACCTCACATACATCTGGGCCTACAGACACTGATTTTTGCACTGTACAAGCAAGTACCAATAGAAATAAACTTTTTCAGTGTAATACTTTCAACGATGTTTGCACAAAAGCCCTGGCAAAAGCCCCTCAGTGCCTTTCCCTGGGGCATCCAAGAGGCCACAGCATGAGATGCAGCAGCACTTCCGAGTGCAGAGATAGAGGAGCAGAAGCAGGACTCAGTCAGAGAGGCCTTTGAAAACCTGCTCACAGACACTGCTCTGGGTGCAGCATCCTGGCTGTCAGGGATGGAGAAAATCTCATCTGTTCTGGGTCATGTATAACATTTATTTATTCAGAAGCAGAACTTCCCTCTTTCCTCTAAGTAGGAAATGTTGTCATAAATGGACAAAACTGCTACTCTGCAATTAAAACACATTTCTTCAGCCAGAATGTCTCAGAAATGTAGTGTCCAACAAAACTACTAAAGTTAGGATTTTCAAAAACCCCTCAGGGATGTAGCACTCTACTCTCTTTGAACATCTCCTCAGTCCTTTCAAAAATTCCAACCTAAAAATCCCTGCTGGGGGGCAGCATGTTGCTGTGCTCTTTTCAGGTTTTACCTTTAATACAACATTAGCTTCATATTTTGCATTTTCTCATGCATGGCTTTCTGGGTTTGGTTCTGACTCTGAGTCCTGCCTGCCCTTTTATCCACAGGCTGTGGATTATCTGATCTGATGAGTCATCAGAAATAATCCTGCAATGGCACCACTTCTTGATGCAAAGGTTAGTTTGCGAGCTACTTCATGTCAACATTTATTTGAATAAACCATGACACTTTCCCTGTTTTTTATGTGGTGCCTGAAGAATGAAGAAGAAAGCAGCTCCTGAACTGCTAGATATTTTAATCTCAAAATAAGATAATGCATTTGTGAGATCTGAGCCACCAAAGCCTTCCTCTAAACAAAAGCTCTTACAGTACAAATGTGCTAGTGAGATTTGCCCACTCAAATCTCATAAAGCCTGTGTTGTTGCAGGGGCTAAGAAAACCTAGCTCTTTAAACAGAGTAATTCTGGGCTAAGAACATTAATGGCATCCCAGAACTGGAAAGCTGGATGTGTAAATTAGAAAGCAAAAAAAGCACATACACACTCTTAATATCCTAATACCTATTACATGTGATCTCTTTCAAAGTAGCTTTAAATGAGAAGTGCAGCTCCTCTTTGATATAGCTGCTAGAAATGCAGCCAGGATGCCCTTTGTTAGAATTTTAAAAGATGAGTCCTCATTTTGTTAGTTGTTCAGCCTGCAGAACAGAAGACACTGAGAGACCTAATAATGACCTTCCAGTATCTCAAGGGGTCCTACAAGAAGGATGGAGTGAGACTGTCTACAAGGGTCTGGAGTGACAGGAGAATGGGCACCAGCTCCAAATTAGACAAGGGTACATTTAGACTTTTAGGAACAAGTTCTTTACTATGAGGGTAGTGGAACACTGGAACAGGTTGTCCAGAGAGGCAGCTGGGACCCATGCCTGCAGATATTACAGATGAGGCTTGACAGGGCTCTGGGCAACGTGAACAAGCCGAGGATATGCCTGCTTACTGTGGAGCAGCTTGGACTAGATGACCTTTGGAGGTCCTTTCCAACCCAGGCCATTCTATGGTTCTATGAGTCATAAAGACTCCTAATAACTGAGTTTTCAAAAGCAGCATGCATTACTCCCTTTGTTTTGTCTGTCATTCAGTGCAGATATGCAGCAAATATAGATCTGTTCCCTTCACTCCATAACTTCTTGACTTTGCTCAACCATGGACTGTCAGAAAAAAAGCCCTTTCAGCCACCATGAGGAAAATGACGATACACATGGTGAGAAATCCTCCCTACTCCATCCTGAGGCTGCCATAGACTGGCATCACTGCCTGGCATCATCCAGGACCCAGGCTGTGCAGACAGTCTAGGAAGCCTCCATCTCTGGAGGCACTCCAAACCCGCCCAGACAAGTTCCTGTGTGATCTACTCTGGATGATCCTGCTCTAGCAGGGTAGTTGGACTAGAGGATCTTCAGAGGACCCTTCCAACCCCAGATATTCTGTGACACTGTGACCACAGCCCCAGAAACATCTGGAGATGACCACAGGCCAATAAGCAGCTGGATATGTATCATGGGACTGTAGGCCACAGTGTCTGCAACCCAAATCTAGAGCAAAATCCAAGCCACAGCAGCTGTTTGGACCCTGTGCTTGTAAAAACACTGAAAATGGACTGCACTGCCAAAGGGACTGTCTGTCTGGTACAACAAGAAGCATGAGGGCACTTTGGGTTTTGCTCAAAAACCAGATCTGTCATTTATAACTTTTCCTATGGCATTTGTCAGAGGGCAGCAAGCCTCTTACACACAACATTGCATTTGTTCTCAGAGAGTGAAAAAGAAGTTTAGGAGTATTATCCTTGTTTTAGACGTGAGGAACAGGTCTACATTTCTAAACACACTCATGCACCCCGAGGCTGGCTTCCCAGCAGCACTGTGTGCAACAGCAGTGAGTGTTGGAGACATGGGTGATAACACTGCAGAGCCCAGGGTTAATGGTTGCATCCCAGCTCACTGCACGTCCTGATGGAGAACGATTTATTTGCTTGAGAAGGAGTTTGGGAATTCATCCCAATTCAATTTGCGCACAAATCAGGAACGTCATCTACACAGGGTGGCGAATGCTCACCCAGGGAACGTGGCTCTGTAGAAACTTAATCTGAGGGATTTTGAAACCCTACATCCTCTTTTTGTGCTTTGCAGTGCTGCAGGAGCAGTAGGAGCCCAGAGGTCGGTGGTCATCCCCACGGACTTGGGGCTAGCAGTGTGCACAGGGCTGTGGTGTGCTCGCCCCCACCCCAACCCCCACTGTCCCGGGGCTCCCCTTCCACACCCCAGCTGTGCCACTTGTGCACCTCACAGCTCAAAAATTGTCGAGATGCACCTTAGCAGCAGGCTGCGAGCCTGTCCCGTCGCATCACAGCGCGGGGTGCCGCAAAGAGCTTCCACTTCCCAGCGCACCCACTCGTCTAGAGACCACCCTCGACACTTCCCTCCGGGGTTTGCCATGAAAGACTTCCTCCAAACTAGCAGTGGCCTCTCGGGACGGGAGGAGGGAGGCTTTTTCCCTTCCAAGGGAGTTTCCCTCCCCCCAGGGGGGCCGCTCAGCCCCGGCCGGACCGGGCGTAAAGACAAGCCGTCGGGCGGCTCTCCCAGGCGAAACTGCACAGCCCGGTGGTTTTAAACAAAAGACGTTTGGGTTGTTGGTGTGTTTGGGTTTTTTTTTTCTCTCTCATAAAATAGCTGTAATTCCCTTTTTAACATTTTTTTTCTAATTTACTTTTCTTCCCCTCGCGGGAAAAAAACCTATCTCCTCCAGCCGCTCCGTACCCCACCATGTGCACAGCGCTCCCCCCGTGCCTGCGGGCTGGCATGCGGCCAAGCCGGAGGAGGTGTTTTGATTTTTTTTTTCTTGTTTTCTTTTTGCCTTTTTTTTCCCCCCCAATTTTTATTTTATTTCCATTGCACATTCCGTCTCCAGCTCCCCAAACTCTTTGATCTCCCCCGCTGTCTCCTTACCCGGAAGAAAACCCTGGCCCGCTCAGCTGGGAGCTGGGCGCACACGTGGGCGCCCTGGCTCGCCTCCATCCTCCTGCCAAATTTAGTCACACAAAGGGCTCAGAGGGAG